>PVJH01005733.1:0-108738 GCA_004026705.1 Nesogale talazaci
AGGTTTTTGTAATAAGACCTTTGTCTGTTGTATCGTTACTAAAAATCCTCTCCTAGTCTGTGGGTTGCCTGGCTACCCTCTTGGTAAAGTCCTTTGATGCAAACATGTGTTTTATTCTTAGTAAGTCCCATTTGTCAATTTCAGGTTCCCTTTCATGTGTACCCTGCCTTAACCCTTCTTTAAGGGGATGTCCAGTTGCCTACAGATGAGCTTTGTTTTCACTCCGTACTCCAGAACATTCTTAAGAGCAGCTTTATATATTTCATATCTCCTTTTTATCTCTTGAAATTAAGAAATAATTTCAAGAGTTTCTGATATTTATGTAAATGGCTTGTATGACTTTTTTTTTTTTTGCAGTTGTGCTGTTTTATATGATACCAAATAAAAAACTCAATGCCATCAAATCGATGCTGACTCATCACGACCCTGTAGGACATGGTAGACCTGCCCTAGAATACAGTTCAAATATTTTGCAGATATTTTTTTTTAACCATTCATATCTACACTTAGGATATCGATTTCCCTGTGTCATGCACTGTGCATGTTGGTTTAAAGGAGAATCCAACTTTTCCTGTTTCTCCACTTCAGCTGCACACTGAAGTTACCCAGGGAGCCTGAGAAACTATGAGGGACTTGAGAGTTCAAGGATAAGTTCCCCTATCTCTTCATTCTGTTTTTCAGGAACTTTTGAAGCCCCATCCTCCTGTTGCTTGGGTCTTGGGTCCAAGTCCCAGGGATCCTGGTTTACTTAACTCTAATGAAACCTGTACCAGGATTTTTATATCTCCTGTGGTTTGAATGTGCAGCCAGAGAAGCTAATGTGTAGCTTAGAGAGGATGCAGTAGCACTCTTCCTAAATAGCACCTGAAGCCGTTGAATTCTAATTTAAAATTAGAATCTCTCATGTAACGTTCCTGTTGTACATTTGTGTTTGCACATTGTTTTCCTTAGCAAGCCTACATACAAATTTAATTGATGGTATCTAAGCTGTCGTGGCCTCTGGAGTCCGAGCGCCCAGGATCTGGCCGGTCGAGCTGTTTGCTAAGACCCGGGGCTTCCACAGATGCTCTTGTTTTCCAGCTGCTTTCTTAGGGGGCATTTTCCTGCAGGAAAACAAATATAATAAACTGCATCTTATTAAGATGTGTGATTTTATTCTGAGGAAACATAAATTATGTTTTGTATTATATGAATTTAAGAGCCCACATTAGGTTTTATGATTCATTTGCCAGGTTTTTAAATGTTTTCACAAAACTGTTACAGAACTTCAGCTGCAAATAAAGTGGTGTAAATAAAGAACTTGCTATCTCTAAATTATGGATGTTAAAGAAATAAACTGTTTTGTACTTTGATTATTTTTATTTCTTATACTTCGTTTTCTTTTATATTGATATCTTGCCCACACTTTAAATAAATGTACTTTTGAATTGTACTTAAAATGGCGTAATGCTTTGTTAGTCCCTTTTGGTTTTTGTAATTCAGATGATTTGCATATAATTGGATTACATTATTCCAAATATCAAAGTCTTTTCAGATTTTTTCCAGGAGAAATAATGTCTGGCAGGCAGCTATTTTCTGTTAATAAATAAGCCCCTGGGCAGATGCATTTTAAAAATATGTAATAATCACAACAGCACAGGTACCGACTAGTTAGGACCAATAATTCCCCAAACAGCCCTTCGTAGCCCTGCTGCTATTCCTAATCTAGGTTCTAAAGTGGTTCCTGTCGGGTTGTAGCTGCAATAAAATACCTGTAGCCTCCTACATTTTAAAGTATAGTTAGGGGAATAACTTTTAATCTATTTTAAATTGTGTAGACCAATATTGTGAGAGTGATTTGAGTATTCTTTAGTTGCAAAATATAAACCTCAGGCCACATAGGTGGGAGATAAGTATTTAAACCTTAGCACTCAATTCCAATTTATAGGAATTCTTAGAGTTACATGGGGCTCTGATGTAGTCCAAGCATCATTTCTCTCATAGATTTACTTATACAAATAGGCATTCCCACACAATTTCAAGTTTAAGGTAGCAACAGTATCTTAACATTACAGTCTAACTCTTGACCTACTGTGGTCTCACAATTATCGATTCCTGTGTGGGTACTTACGTCAGTATATATAACTGACATATTTAATGTCTCGGAAATATTTATTCCTTGAGTTCTCAAAAGGCACCCTAAAATTCAGCTTTCGAGTGTGAGGGTAAGTTTACTGCTGTAAAATCACAGGCACTTCTAATGAACAGGAAGACCCAACCAGGAAACTCATTTTTTTTTATATGCCCTCCATCTAGGCCGATATCCTTCTGAGAGTTTCTATCTCTAACTTCTAGAAGAACCCTGGTGGCTTGGGCAAAGTACTCAGTTGCTAACCACAAGGTCCCCAGTTCAAACCCACCTGTTGCTCTATGGTAAAAAGATGAGACTGTCTGCCCCTGTAAAGTGTCAAAACCTAAAAGGGTCAGTTCCTAATCCTCTAGATCACTGTGAGGCAGGATTTATTCACTAACTTTTTTTTCCTTTTTTTTTTTTTTGTGTGTGTGTGGCATCATTGCCCTGGTGGGAGTAGGAAGCCCAGCCTTTCTCCCACCGATTACATGGAAGAAGTTGGCACTCCAGTTTTGCACCACGTCAAGTGGTAGTTAGACATCCTTAAGTCACTCAAATTGTGTTCCTTTTCAGTGTTCTTTGAGCAATGAAAGGAGCGCGATTAGGGATGCGGTAATTCTGTGTATGGATTAAGGTTTTCTTTCTTTCTTTCTTTCTTTTTTTTTTGGCATCACTGCTCTCCCGTGGTGGAAGTAGGAGGCCCAGCCCCACTGCTGGAATTGAACCTCTGTCCCAGTGGGCCGCAGTCCCGCGCACAACCACTACGCCACCGGGGCTCAGCCTGGATTAAGGTTTTCTAATGAAGTTCTCAGAACAGCTGTTGTGACCTTGTGTATTGTCAAAAACAATTCCTTGACAAACTTCCCTGGCTTTTTAAACCCAGTATGTAGTTTTCAATTGAAAAAAATCGTTTGAGGTCACTTAGTAAAAGTGATTAAGATGACCTTTTGGAATTTTACTTTGCTCCCATACCCCTAACTGAGCCATGATTTTGAGTGGAACGGTATTGCTCTTAGAAGCTACTGGTGATTGCACCTCGCTTTCTGGATCTTGGTCAGCCCCAGACCTGCCCCCTGTTAGGATTCATTCCATAAGTCATCTTCATTATTCTCAACCATACTTGAAAGACTGATGGAAAGATCAGTTCTTTGAACTAGCTCAGGGGTCTGCAAACTCTTCAGACCGAAGAGCCAATCTTGCCCCTCCTAAAAACTTTAAAATCACTCAAGAGCCTTAAATAGGTTTTCCCAAACGAAATAACCTTCAAATGTTTGCAATGTGGCTTCAGAGCCACATGTTCACAGTGAAAGCCGCATAGGACTGATGAGCCACGGTTTGCCGACCGCTGAGCCAGCTGATGTTTGTACAACCTTTTTGGCGTCTATATTGCCAAGAGCTCACTTGAAATGGAAACTGCTGAATGAACCACGTGATATCGTTGGCAGTTCTGTAGTGTGTCACCAATTTCTGGACTGACTTGGGCAACAGTTTATTTTTTGAGGTTGACAGTCTTCCTTGTCTTGGCTCATCTTTAAGGTCTTCCCAACCTTCCTCAAAACTCAAGATTCTTCAAACAGCATGTGGGACAGCATTTCTATCAACTTGCTATAAACAAAACTTCAATGATTTTTGAAACTGTTCATTCGAATGGTGTTAAACGTTTGTTTGCTGTTCACATCTGGGAGAGTCCTCACTGACGGTTGTGTAATTGAAGGTAAGGAAAAATTGAAGGGTGTTCCCTTTTGCCTTGACTTTAGGAGGCAGATCCACTAAGAGAGAGATTGTATTTCCAGCACCAATTTATGTAGGCACACAAGCCTCCCTAATTACAGGTAACAATATAAGTAATAAAGTGGGCTGGCTGGACCTTAACCCGAAAGGTCCCTGGGTTCATTGGAGGTGTGGGGGGTGGGTAATGGAAAGTGACTTGTCTCCTGAGTCAAGAACCATACAGATGGCTGCTCCTATAGTTTAAGCTGCCAGCTAGATAGCAATCGGCCATGTGCTTTTAAGTAACATTCAAAGGATGGAGTAACTTTAAAAGGATATATGGAAGGATATAGTAGGGAACAAAATTAAGAGAATAAGTGTGATGGCCTCCCTTTATCCCAGGATCCTGGCCTGCCAGACTTCTTAAAATAGGGGAATAAAGATTTCCTCAGCCTACAACTTTTTCCTAGTTCTGTTTCTTGCAAGCCCTGACCTCAAACATTTCCCCACCCTGGTCCTCTAATGAGACTAAGACAGGTGTGTTAACAGTGATTGTCCGGATGTGTCTCAACATGTCCTGTTTGGAATAAACCTGTGCAGGTATTAACGGGCACCCTGACAGCACTCCTGTCTGCCCACACTGCCAACGTGTTTTTAACACTGCCTCAAAAGGAACCGTGGTGGGCTAGTGGGTTACGAGTTGGGCTGTTAACTGCAAGGTCAGTATGAAACCACCAGCTGCTCTTTGAGAGAAAGATCTTTTCTCCCATCTTGCTTTATAGCAGGGGTCCTTAAACTAAGGCCTGCGGCCACATGCAGCCCACCCAAGACATTTTCCTGCCTGGTGTTTTTGCCACCACCACTGACCTGCTTAGCAGCTGACATCCCGGGCCCGCAGTGAATTTGTTGATATATATATTTTTAAACTATAGCCCCGCGCTCCAGTGGTCTGAGGGACAGTGAGCTGGCCCCCTGTTAAAAAGAGTTTGAAGACCCCTACTTTTGTGGGGGGGGGGCAGGGCATCACTGCCCTTTGGTGGGAGTAGGAGGCCCAGCCTTGCTCCTGGAGAACTGCTGCTGGATTTGAACCGCCAACCCAGTGGGCCACAGTCTCACACAACCACTACGCCACTGGGGCTCAGTCCAGACCCCTGCTTCTTGGAAACCACCGGCGCGCTTCTACTCTGTCCTATAAGATTGTTACGAGTCAGCCTCATCTTGGCAGTGACTTGGCAATTGAATGCCTCAAAATGTCTCTGCTTTCAAGCTGTGTCTTTGTGCGTTAGCAAATTACAGAAACTCACGTGTAGAGCTAATCTTCCCCTTCATCGACCACATATTACGTTTCTATTGCTATGAAATATTTTAATTCGATAGAATTCTGAAAGTGCAGATGTTTTGTAAGTTGGGCTAACATTTTGATTCACCGAATACTCAAAGTACTTAGAACCTTGAAGAAAAGTGAAAATGATTTTGGAAGAAGGGGACCTTCTGGGTAAAGAATAATGCATCTGTTTAATCATCAGTGGAGACAGGGTGTTTATTTAACCAACATACAAGTATCACTGATTTGATTAACCTTTCAATTAGTGCTTTTTAAAGCTGCCAAGAAATAATCCTTAAAAACTCCAGGAGCTGTCTAGAGCCAACTGTCTTGACCAGCTGTTAAGCACAGATTTGCTTGCTAAGAGGGAGATAGAGAAGAACATATAAGAATAAAAGTTTAAAATGTAAATGATTTTCAAAAAGAATAATTAGATCAGAAAATGTATCTTAAGGATGTATAGTCTTCATACTATTGCTGTTGTCTGGGTCCTCACTAATAAACGTGCAATATAAGGTACATAATTTTTAAATTTCTAGTAACTCCAATAAAGTAGAAAAGGGGAATTAATTTTACCCATGCATCCAAAGTATTTAAAAATATTTTTCAATGTTAGTATTTAAAAATTTTTTTTCAATGTTAATATTTTTAAAAGTATCAGTGAGATAGGTCTACAGTCCTATTGTGTGTGTGCTAAGCCTTAACTCCAAGATATCATATTTACAGCACATCTCAATTGTGCCAGGTTTTCATGAGAAACATTTGATCTACATTTAGATTTTCTACTATTTATAGTTCAGAAAGGAGATTTACGTACCTGAGTTAGTCCAAGTATGCATACATGTTTCCCAACTACTGAATCAAGAGCCAGTCTTTAAAATTTGTTATTCAACTAGAATTTAAATACTAAATTGGTTGCACTACACACTTGGTTGCACTACACACTTGAAGGGTTCCATGACCAGGTCTACTTGGTAATGCTTACTGACAGTAAATCGCCCTTTGAATGATGATATTTCAATTGTTTCGCATGAATTATATATAACATCCTGGTAAATAAGAATGAAATATAAAGTGAGTGCCAGTGATGAAAAGACCGTGTTCCATCCAAAAAAGATCATTTATCTTCATGTAGAATGATTAGATTATTTTCCTATAGTACATGATAACAAAAGATGTATTTTCATACTTTTATCAGTGTGCAGTATTGGGAGGAAATATCGAAGAAATGCCTAGCTTAGCTTCCTAGACATGTAGGATCTTATTAAGAAGGTAAGCAGAATATGCCTTCTTTCTCCTAATATTAGATAATTCGAGAAAAAATATAGAATTGATGCTGGAATGATATGTGAGTTAGAGGCCCCAACCCCTCCCAAAGTAAAAATTCTATGTCTAGCAACTGTTAATAACCACTATGACCTTATGAGTAATAGTGGATCAACACATTTGTATTATATGCATTGTATACTGTATTCCTAAAGTAAGCTGAAAGGAAAATATTAAAATCATGAGACAAATACATATATACTACAGTTGTCAATGTTTTCCAATTGTCAAAGATTTCATCTTGGATCCATGATCAGTGCTCATGGGAGTGGCAGTCAGGAAATCCCATGATGCATTGCTTTGGGAAAATCTGCACACGACCTTTGTGAAGGACTGAAGAGCAAGGATACTACTTTGAGAATATCCTTCGATAAGGTGCACCTGACTCAAGTCTGCATTTTTAATCACCTCATATTCATCTCAAAGTGGGACATTGAATACTAAGGAAAACTAAGAAAAGATGAATGCATTTGAATTAAGGTCTTGCCAAAGAAAATCTGTCTTGGAACAAGAACAGCCAGAACGCTTCATCTCATGTACTTTGGGCATGTTTTCTGGAGATACTAGTCCCTGGAAAAAGACATTGTGTTAGTCTGGGTAGACGAGAGAAACAAATTCATGGACACTCTTGTGTAGAAAGAGGTTTATATACAAGAGCAACTGAATGTTGCGATGTACAAGTTCAATTAATGTAATTGATTTATGGATTGTTATAATATCGGCAAAAGCCCTCAAAATGATCAATTTTTTTAAATGATGGAAAGATTATACTGTCTCTGCACCAAAAACAACTCATTGACATTCAATCATTTCAAGAAATAGCATAGAACAAGAACCATAGGTACTGACGGAAGACATCCATGCTGTGCTTCATGCACCAGTTCTGGGAATTGATGAAATGCAATTGAAATGTTCACCAAGTTGTTTCACTTGTCTATACTGGGAAATATGAAAGACAATGACCTGGCCAGCCGACTGGAAGAGATGTGTATTTGTATCTATTCCAAATACAGGTGAGCCAACAGGATGCTCCAATTATCAAATGATATCACTGACATCACATGCAAGTGTAACTTTGCAGAAGATCATCCAATAATGTTTGCAGCAGTGCATTGACAGAGAACTGTCAGAGGTTCATGCCAGATTCAGAAGAGGATGTGGAACAAAGTCTATAATTGCTGATGTCAGATGGATCTTGGCCCAAAGTAAAGAATATCAGAAAGATGTTTATAGGATAACTGTTGGTGATTGGAATATACTGGACAGAAATGAAATGTTTCAATAGGTTAATGAAGCACTGAAAGCACTCACTTATCTGTGCCAAGAAATTTGGAAAAGAGATACCTAGTCAACTGACTGGAAAAGATACATCGTTATACACATTACAATGAAAGGTGACCAAAAAGAATGAACAAATGATAGAATAGTACAATTGATATCTCATGCAAGTGAAATTTGCAAAAGATGTTTCAACAACAGTGCAGCAGTACCTTGCCGGAGAGCTGCCAGAGCTTCAGGTTGGATTCACAAGAGAATGTGGAATAAGGGATATCAATGCTGATATCAGACGGGTCTTGACTCAAAGCAAAGAATAGCAGACACATAATGTCTTGTGTTTTATCGTTTAGTCTGTGACACTTGGTTGTGTGGACCATAACAAAATGAGAAGAATCGGAAGTTCAGAACACTTCCCTGTGTTCATTCAGAACCTGCCCGTGGGTCAAGAGACAGTTGTGAGAACTGCTTGCGTAGTTTAAAATCAGGAAGGGTATCCATCAGGGTTGAATCCTCTCAGCATGCTTAATCTGAAGACTGGGCAAATGATCAGAGAAACTGGATTGTATGAAGAAGAATGAGGCATCAAGATCGTAGGAAAGCTTATTAATAACATGAGATATGCAGATGACTGACACAACTAATATTCTTCTCCAGCACCACAATTCAAATGGATCAATTCTTTGGTCTTTATTCAATGTCCAACATTCATATGCATATAAGGCAATTGAAAATACCATTGTGGGGAAAGACTGGGTTGACTAGAGAAACAAATCCAGTAACACTCCTATATGTTTAAGAAAGAACTTTATAGGAAGAAGTCATTGTACGTCAAGAAAGTGTCCCAGACCAGTCCATAAATCCAATATAAATTCACCAGGCCTTCAGACTCACACAGCCACATGCAATGATGCAGAATGTAGGAAAATCACAAGCCAGTGCGTGCAGAGTCATGTGGACCAAAATAGCTAGAAAGATGGCAGGGCTCTGGCAGCCCTTGGGACAGAGGGAAGAGAGTCTGAGCAGGCAGGGTGAGAGGGTCACCCTTCGCAGGACACAGCATCAAGTTGTGATCTGGTTAACAGGTTTGGCACCCCCTCCCCCCCAGCCAGGAGTGTCTAGTTGGCAAAAAAAAATCAACTAACTCCCACACATGGCTTGGGTCAGGCGCCTTCAAAATAACACCCTTACTTTTCAATCATCTTGTGCAGGGAATTTATCTAAAGGTAACTGGGCTTTTAACCTTTTGGTTGCTGCTTCCATGAGCATTAATCGTGGATCCCAGCAAAAGAAAACCCTTGACAAGTTTAATCTTGCCTCCACTTGTCATGATGGACTTAGTGGTCCACTGGGCAAGATTCTGGTCTTCTTTACATTGAGTTGTAATCCACACTGCACGTTGCAATCTTCGGCTTTCATCAGCAGATGCCTTAAACTCTCCTCGCTTGTGGCAAGCAAGGTTGTGTCGTCTGCATATCACAGGTTGCTGATGAGCCTGGAGAAGAATGGGAATTCCAGATTGCTCCATTGTGCTCCTGCGGAACTTGCACATGGAACTTGCACAAGAGGCACTTGTTCGAAGGGAACTTGGGACTAATTCTGTATGACTTATGGCTACCTCTCAAAGCCCCCAAACAGTAAAGACCCTCTCTCCTCCACATGAATCACTAAGCTGAGGTGAGCGTTCTACCATAAATTGTGTCTGTCTCCTTTGTTTTATCTTCTCTCCTTCCTTCCCTATTCTCTTAAGACTTTAATCTTTCTATAGTGTCACCATACAATTGTGCCTACGGATCTCCCACGATTGTCAGAAGCTTCTGACTTTGACAGGCTGATTGAAAATACAGTGGCTTCAGCGAGGTACATTTTCGTCTTCAACGTGACATCTTTGCCTCTTCTCACTTTTAAGGGGTCTGTTGCAGCGGATTTTCCCAGCACAATATGCGGTTTGATCTCGTGACTGCTGCTTCCAGGAACGATGATTGTTTTATCACTTTCAGACTGTAGAGACTGGTGTAAAAAATGAAGTGAAACCTTTCTATTTCAATTTCTTCATCTTTGGGATTAGTTACTGGGGTGTTAATTTAATGAACAGCCATATGATCTGACCTTCTATGGAGACAGTATCCTTCTATTGCTAGCCCTAGGGCTGTCATAGGTTAGGTGGTAGCTTGCTAACCACAAGTTCGGCGGTTCAAACCCATTGTCTACCCTAAGGGAGAAAGATGAAGTCGTTTATTCCTGTAAGGATTTACATCCTCGATGCATTAGTGACCGGTGCACGCACGCAGTCCATGTTATATTCAAAAATACAGTAGGAACAATGAAAATGT
The DNA here is from genome assembly GCA_004026705.1 of Nesogale talazaci. Classification (NCBI taxonomy): domain Eukaryota; kingdom Metazoa; phylum Chordata; class Mammalia; order Afrosoricida; family Tenrecidae; genus Nesogale; species Nesogale talazaci. The sequence goes on from PVJH01005733.1 coordinate 10,079, forward strand.
ACCTCAAGTGTACGAACTAATAAAAATTCTGAAGCCCTTCATCTTACTACATCACTGAATGTACTCTTCAATCGAGATACTGGAAGTTTGCTGCATATGTTCTTTGGAGCAATCATAAGAAGCACTGGCCTGGAAGACTGGTTATGAATAACAAGGAAAGACAAGAATCCTTGTCTTTATTATTTGGGAGAAAATAGTATTCTGAGAGTATTCGACTTCTTGGCATCCTTGTTGTGTGACTCCAGGCTTCAGCTGACCTCTTGGGACCCTTTTCATCACTTGGGGAGGTCGGATTTCCAAGGAGCCTTCTATGGCTTCTGTTTTATCACAGCAAGGGTCTAAGCAAGGCTGGGACTCAGCTGGTGAGCACTTTATTTGTGGTAAATATTTAAGTATTTTTATATAAGTTCACAACCACATTCCTGGCTCCCACCTATGGGATCCCCCTCCCGACCCCTCACAGTCCAAAGAACAGGGTGATCAGTTGGCAGAGTCAAGGGCATGGTGTACTCTTTAAAGTGACCAGATTTTAAGCGGGACACCATTGACTGGGGGTGGGGAGGGGGGTAGGGGAATGTTCTTCATTATAAATTTGGTCTGTATGGAGCAATGAAAATGTTCAGAGAATGCAAAAATAGTATGGTAATGTGTTTATTTTAATTTTACAACGCCGCGGGACGTTGTTAAATTGTTAAAAAGCAGGACGTCAGGTCAAGTAAGTTATTTGCACCAGGACAGCGTCCCTGGTGAGCTGTTCGTTATCTGCATGCGTGTCCTGGCTGCGTCAGAGCTTGCCTGTGCTCTCTGAGTACTCGCCTTCAGATTTAGCGATAAACGTAGCTAAAAAGCAAAGCTCGGTGATCGCATCTCCTGTAGATCACACATGTGTCCTCACTACGGCCTTGAGCGTTTTTCTGGATGGCCACAGAGTTTCTATGCGTCAAAACTGACTCCAGGGTAATGAGTTGGGTTTGGTAATCCCTTTTTCCCCTGAAAGAAGATTTCCCATGGGTTTCAAAGGGAGGTGTGTCTCCGGGCTGAGTGCAGTGCCTTCCCTGGGGAAGCCTGGCCCGCAACCCGGTCCCTGATCACACGGCCTGCCTCAGAGTCAGCATTCGAGACAAATTCTAGGCCTTTTGGGAGGAAGCTGAGAGGGGTCTTTAGGGAGTGGCCCCAGGAGGCTCACGAGGACACTCAAGCCCTTGGGGACTCTGCTGTACTCTCCACTTCAACCATCATGCTGCCTCCTTTCCTTGTCGCACTGGGCTAAATTGCTGAATGACCATATGCTCGACCGACACCCAGGTGTCCCAGCCTCTACTTTGCCTGCTGATACCTACCTGCCAATTTTATCACATTAGTTTCCCTGGGGTGACTGTCACCCAGTGTGACAACTCATGGTGTTTCCCCCTACTCCCCATCAGCTCCCTGCCATATCAGATCATACAGAATCCTTAGTAGAGTCGATTGTTAATTTCAGCCCTAGAATATCGTGTGATGTCATTCTAAGCTGCTCAAGTGTGATAGTTCTTAGATGATATGAACACGGACAACACATTGTTCTGTCAAACCTTTCAGCATGGAATGACAGTATTAATCGCTGTACCATTTTGACTCTTCTCCTTTTCCTTGAATGGTGACTTCATTCTTAAATAGATGTACTTTTATGTCTTCAATGCAAGAACACTTTGTTCTATTGAATTGGCATTCCATGATGCTCACCTCTCTGACATGACCACTGCAGACAAAAGTGTGCATAAACAAATATGGTGAAGAAAACTGACGGAGCCCAGCTATCAAAAGATCTAGCTAGCATCTGGGGGTCAAAATTTAAGGTAAACAAGCACCCATCTAGCTCAGAAGCAACAAAGCCCACATGGAAGGAGCACACCAGCCTGTGTGACCACGGGTTGTCAAAGGGATCAGGTATCAGGCATCAAAGAACTAAAAATTGTATTATTATAAATGAGAGGGAGGACCGATTGGGCATCCAAAGCCTAACTGTAGATAACCCTTACAGAAGGGTCACAGGGAGGAGGTGAACCAGTCAGGGGGCACTGTAGCAATGATGAAGCATGCAACTTTCCTCTAGTTCTTCAATGCTTCCTCTTCCTCTCTATCACGATTCCAGCTAGACCAGAGACTATACACTGGTACAGACAGAAGCCAGAAACAGGGAATCCAAGACAGATGAACTCTTCAGGACCAGTGGTGAGAGTGGAGATACCAGGAGGGTGGAGTGAAGGTTGGGTAGAAAGGGGGAACCGATGATCAGGATCTCCATACAACCTCTTCCCGGGGTATGGATGGGGAAGTGGGTGAAGGAAGACATCAGACAGTATAAGATATGACAAAGTAATAATAATTTATAAGTTATTAAGGATTCAAGAGGGAGGGTGTAGGGGAGAGGGAGGGGGGAAATGAGGAGCCGATGTCAAGGGCTTAAATAGAAAGCAAATATTTTGAGAATGATGAGGGCAACAGATGTACAAATGTGCTCGACACACAATGGACGTATGTGTGGATTGTGATGAGTTGTATGAACCTCTAATAAAATGATTTAAAATGATTTAAAAATCACTAAAAATAATATTAAAAAATATATGTACATTTTGATTCCTTTCTGAAGCATTTATTTCTCCAACCTTGACGGGTGAAGCCCAGGAGGAGATGGCAAGGCAGTGAGTGGATGGGTCACAAGAGATGTCTTAGTGATTTTGAACATCATTGTCTGGACTGATGGATTCATTGCAACTTTATTGAAAATCTGAAAATAAAATGGCCGACACTGGGCAGTCATCTCCTTTCCGGTCACTTAGTAGAATTCTTACTCCCCCTAATACCCAGATTCCTCTTTCAACCCTTGGAGGTGGTCTTGTGCACCTGCATGCCAGATGGCAAGGCCCACTAGCTGGGCTGTTTGTAGCACATGCCCTGCGTGCAGAAGAGTCACTGAAGTCCATGGCCTTTACCAGGCCCATGTGTGAGCAAATCTGACTCCACCTCTTGAAGTTAATGCTTTTCTGAGAACTGGTCCACTCTGGTACCCAACAGAAATGATCCCTGACATGGACATTTATATTCTGCCCTTGCCATGGGGCCTTCAAACAGTTATTGACAGAGATACAGAAATACCAATTGCCACAGTCATGTCACTCAAACGTGAGAAATGACAAAGTCAGCAACTGAAAACAACAAGCAGAAATGAAAGCAATGGCAACAGCAAGTTCTTGTAGTGTGTGCAATGAAAGTAGGTAACTCTAGAGTCATTGTCACGTTGAAATTTTCCCTTGCTTAATCATTTGTTTTATTACCTTTAGCTACTCTATGTTTAAAAGTCAATTTCAGAGTTTCTGCTGACATCCACTTTGATCTTTTTTTTGTTGTCTTTTTAATGAACTTCTTGCGTCCTTTATGTATTATGTTCTTGATGATGTCATGATGTCAGGTCTTCTGTCATCAGCGTTCAAGGCAACCAATATGTCCTTTAGATGTTCTCATGATTCTGGTGGGATCGAGCAAGGTCATATTGTGGCTCTGGGGGACTTGTTTTACTTTTCTTCCACTTTAAGTTGAACAGACATACAAGCAATCGATGGTCTGGTCCACAGTCAGCTCCTGGCTTTATTTTGCCTACTGATATTAAGCTTCTCCACTGTCTCATTCTATATATGTGGGACTCCTACATATTATATATAACGTGACTTGTGTACAGTTGCAATATATGTTGTTGAAAAAGATATTTGCAATGAGAAAACCGTTGGTTGCTCTTGCAGAATTCTATCCTGTGATCTCCAGCTTTGTTTCTATCACCAAGGCCATGTTTTCCAACAACACTTCCTTCTTCTTTGTTTACAACTCTTGCATTTCAATTACCAATAATTTTCAATACTTGAGTAATAATGATAGCTCTGTCCAGAGCACACTGGAAGGTTCAAAAACCAAAAGTAAATAAGCATAGAGTTTTACCCTTACATTGAGGAATGTAAGTTGGCCTTGCCAAAGAATACTTTGCTGTTATTACCCACTGTGGTAAAAGTTTTGTTCAAAAAAAAAATCACAAATTTCTGCTGCAGCATTGAAACCGAACAGTCGTTTTGGGTGTCACCTCCCCTGAAGGGTTTCGCAGCAGCACCCTAAACCTCCGTAGCAACGTGAATGCTTGGTGGCCGAGTTCTCCTGGCCCTAATGGGAGGTTCTGTGTCTTTTTTGGTGTCTTGTAAGATGCTCTGGCTGCCTGGGCCTGTGACTGTGAGCAGACTCACCTGTTTGCCTTACCTCAGTACACCCATGCTGCCCTTTCTCTGTGTGCCGCCTGGCCATGGTCTCGCTATTGAGCATAGCGTTGTTGATAACCTAGGCCTGGAGAACATAGTGGTGACCAAATCCAGGAAAGAGGGTGACCCCTGGGCCTCAGGGGAACGAGATGAGAACTGGAAAGCACAATCTTCATGATGAATCCAGGTTTCCTGGTTCTGGAGGCTCCCCCGCGGTCACCCCCCCAGCTGTGCCCCACAGATAACTCACAATAGACTGCCCACATCTCCTCCCCTGTCCGTGGCAGTGGTCTTTGCACCCAGTCACCTTCTCTCCTTAGTACTGGCCCCTTGTATCCTCCCCACGAGCCTTGTCCAAAAGTCCCCTCTTCTGTGAGATCACCCTGGGTGCTTCCTGCCCCCACACTGGCTCATCAATTCTCCTTGGGGAGGCATGGGCGCAGGGAGAGCCCCATGGCTTGCTTCTGTGTGTTTGCTCATTTTGAAACAACTTTCACAATAGATTGTATTCTTTGAGCAGTTTGAGATCCCCAGGGAAATTGAGCAGCAGGCACATCTTGAAATTCTTCCTCGTCCCTCTTTCCCAGATCGCCCTGAACTGCACAGATGCCTGGTTCTCGCTCACTGTTCATTCTATGTGTTGTGCGAGTCAACGGGCTGTGGCAAATGAATCATGTCACGGGTTTGCCATGACAGTATCCTACAAAATTGTCCCGGTGCCCTAAAAAAAAAAAAAAAAAAAAAGGATCACTTTTTAATTTCTTCTGTGTTGTTCTGTCTTGTTCTAACCCGTCATTTTTTCTTGAGGTTGAATTGCACTTTGCACCGCCTACGCTTTTGTGCAGCTCCCCTGATGCATGAGGACAGACTGCGCATGGCCATGGCCCTCTGTGGACCCTGGGGACCTGGACCGGGCAGTCTGGTTGGCTTGCTGTTTTAGGAAGGAAGGGAGGCATGGCCTCTCGGAACCAGACTCCAGGCTCAGGGCTTTTCCTTTGCTGCCATCTGGTGGTGACTCTGAGATGACAGGGCTAACCACACCAGCTATCCGGACGGCTTTCTAACCAAAAAGAACTCAGGGCCTTGCAGCTTGGCGGGATGGAGCAATCCCCTGAGGGGTCTGGGTCACAGGCAGGCTCTAGGGAGGTCTAAGAGGCAGGCAGACCTGCCGGGTAGCCGGGACCTCAGGCTTTAAGTTTCCTGGGCTCTGGTCAAGGAGAGGGCTGAAACCCAGAGGGAGGGGACTCCTTCCTGGTCCAGGTCCAGGTCCAGGTCCAGCTCTGTGGCTCCTCCTGTCAGCTCAGGCCAGACAGCCCGGCGTCAGATGGTTTGCCCTAATGTTGATCTCACGGTGGTCAAAGCCATCCACCCAGTCGTGAAAGGACAAGATTTCCAGTGTAGGACTAGCAGTAAGGCAGGTTGCTCGAGCATGGACTTACAGGCGCAGCTTTCCGAGTCAGCGTCTGCTAGCTGCTCTTACCAGGCGCACGTGTCCCACAGAGCCTCGGGGTCTTAAGTGTAAAACACGGGGAGAGGATATCCCCGTTCTTCCAAAGTGTTAGCGGGGCTCGTTTGGAAACCGTTGAAGGGCACCCCGCCCTTCTTGGACCGGAAAGCAGGACTCTGCTGTGGATAGTACCTTTACCTCATGGATTGGCTGGGGCAGGCCACACACTGCATTGCCTCAGAGCCTCATCGCCCTGCCCCTGAGGCCCAGGGTGCTCCGCAGACTGTCAAGGGGAAGAAGCCTCATCCCTGTACCTGTGGAGGTCATCCCTGTTAGACATAGGCATGTACAACTCTTCTTCCTATGATGGAACTATTGATTTCTATGATCTGGGGATTATATGCCAATAACACTGTTGTGTTTTTTTAATCTACAAAAAGTAGACAGTGGCTACCCCCCCTCCTGCACCCCCAAACAAACGCCAAGGCTTTCTTTGTCATGCTAACCAAATCGCTTCTGAGCAGCAGATGACACACACACGGACGTACACATGCACGCACGCATGCGCCAACAGGGAGAAGACAGTGACCACCTGAGGATCATTAAGGATCAAGGCATGCCTGAGCCCCCATCGAGGGCAGACTCCACACAGCTGAGCCTCTGCTTCCACCAGTAGGCCTGCAGAACTCGGAGAGACGCCGTTGCCGATGTCGAACCTCACTGAGTGTGGCCTTGGTGCTCTTACGGCCCCCAGTGACTCAGACAGTCTCCTCGTGGCACCGAGGAGGTACCAGAGACTCCACACAGCCAGGACACTTGCCCCAGGCCATCCAGTCAGCCAGCAGAAAGGTAAGTGTCCTGGAGGGCCTGTCTGACTCTGGAGGGCACGTCTGAGGCCCAGCTCCTCCTCAGAGCATCTCCCATGCCCAGGCATGTCACACGGCAAATATTGGCTGGTGGATTCCATTGCTGGTCCAGGGGGTCAGCAGGGGGTAGTGAGGAGCTGGGGTGGGGTTCTGAGGTTGGTCCTGGGTCAGTGACTGGGATGGGCCCACCTGGGAGGTAGCGTGAGCACCGAACCGGAAACCCTGAGCACCGCTTTTTCGGGACATCACTCTCCATGCCTGAAAGAGTTGTTTTCATACTGAGCTGTTGGGAGTCAAGACTTTTTTCCCCTCTCACTCACCCCAGACTTTACCAGGTGGTGATGTCGAGAGAGGAGGTGGCAGACGGACCTGTTGGTCCTGGGCCTCAGGTTGTATGACTGCTCTTTCTTTCTTTCTTTTTTAAAAAATTAATAAATCTGTATATCCTCTGGTCTAGGCAGATTTGTAAGGCAGAACTGGAATCATGATAGTGGGGGGAGGGAGCATTCAAGAACTAGAGGAATGCTGTGTGTTCTTTGCTGCCCCTTGGCTATCTCTTTCTTTCCTTGTGACCCTTCTGGAAGGGAATGTCCAATTGTCTACAGATTGGCTTTGGGTCTCCATGCCCACCCCCATCATTTGCATGGATGTATTTGTTTGTTTGGGGTCTTCTGATGCCTGATACCTGATCTGGTCAATACCTCATGACTACGTAGGTTGGTAGGCTTTCTGCACCTGGGCATTGTTACTTCCCAGCTTGATGACCACCTGTTTAACTTCAAGCCTTTAAGACCTCAGATGGTGTATCTTCTAATAGCCAGGCACTGTCAGCTTTCTTCGTCACATTTGCTTTTGCACCCATTTTGACTTCAGCGATCGTGTCTCTGACTGTTCTTGGGACCTCTTCACCACAAGGACTTCATCCCCCACTCTGGGCTTTCTTTAGGGTAGGGTGTCTCAGAGGGGAACATTTGGGACTTAGGGTTTTTCTTTTACCAACCTTCCTTGCCCCCTGTCTGCGATCATAAAAGGAGAGGTAGGAGGCCTCCAGGAGGTTAGGAGTTAGACTTGGGCACCTTTGGAAACTATTGGACTTGGACTTGGGGACCTTTGGAAACCAGGGCCCTGCACTCGTCATCAACTTGGTATTTCCCTTGCCGGTGGAGTCACCTCCTGAGCAAGCCAGGTCTATTTTGAGAGTGAGGAGGAACTGTTCGTATTACGTTGGGACAACTGCCCTAAGCTGAGATTGCCTTGCTCAGCCTGTCTGGCAGGCCTGAGCAGAGCTACACCAGAGGGAGGCTGGGTGTGACTTCTGGGGGATCTGCTGCTCCAGAGGCCCTCATGGGGGTCTACTGCCTCTCCTTCCCCAGTGACCAGAAGGCTGTGCGGCGGGAGGTCGTGAGTGGAGAGAGGCAGGACACATTCATGCTGGAATAGAGAAGACTTCCCCCACGAGTTAGTGTGCCAGGGAGCTGTGGGTGGGTCCAGGGGAGTTGAGGGAGAGCTCGTGCACCCCTAGATGTGTACTAGGCCTTTACCTGTGCCGCTCAGGAGTCCAGGCCAGAGCAGCCCAAACCAGGGTGGCATCGGATGCAGACACATCCGCAGGGAGCACCCTGCTTCACTGACACCTTGGTCCCTTCCTCCCTCTGGCCCATGCCAAGCTCATGTTCATGGTTGGGCTGGGCTCCCTGTTGCCTGCGGCCAGAACCCCTGTGAGGGCTGCAGAGCCACTTCAGGTGAGTTTTCTTTCGCTTGAGAGGTCACGTCTCAACCTCCCAGACCCACCACCCGCTCCCCTCTAAACAAAGACATTCCACCTGAGGAGGAAGCGCCAGCCACAAGAAACAAATGCAACAGGAGCAATCTGTAACAGTGCAGCAGCTCCACGGGCAGGGTTTGTCCTGGGTTTGTGCGTCCTCTGCTGTCTCAACAAGCAAGATGATCGGATCTGAGCGCACCAACAAGGCCGCACTTGAGTCTTGTGTGTTTCTTCGGGTCAGCAGTCTGTCTCCTTCGGTCCTGTCTGTTAGCTTGAAGCACTGTGGTGGCGGGCTAGGTTGCCGTGATATTGGCAGCTGTATACTGGAATCGCCAATCCCGTCTGGGTTATCCACGGTGGGAAGGTTGGTGCAGCTGGCCCCCCAGAATCAGAAAACGGAGACGCGAGGACGGGTGCTCTCTTTATGAAAATCAGCACATGAAGACACTAGGGACCCAACAGACCGTTCGTTCTCCCACGCAGTGCTGAAGCGGAAGGCGAGAGAAGGCTGAGGCTTTCTGTTCCCACAGGGATTTACAGACTGAGAGGCCCACAGGAACCATGTTCCTCTGTCCTTCTCTGTCTCGAGTCAGAATCAATTCAATGACAGTGGTGGGGGGCGGGATGCGATTTGTGATGGTTGAAATTAGAAGGCAAGGAACACTGGTGGCACTGTCAGGGGAGGCCGCTCAAGGTCGGCAGTTCAATCCCACTGACTGCTCTGTTTTATATAGCGTCAGAATCCGTTTGATGGGAGCAGGTTTGATTCGGGGTGGAAGGCATTCGTCAGACAGTGGCCACAGCCATGTGTGCGAGCACATCAGTCTTCATGATGGTGGTGGGGCTTGGTAACGTTTCTCCCTGTCGTCTGTGGGCCCTTCCTGGCTGGGACCAACTCCAGGGTAATTGACAACAGCAGCAAGAACATCCGGTGTCTACTCAGGTGGACACGCAGACTCGGGTATTTATAAAGCGTTGCTTCTGTCACCATATGAACGATGGCAAATAGAAGGCCCTGCAGAGTGCCAGCTCCTCAGGGAACCCTACGATTCCTACCCCACCCCTGCCTATGCTTGGTGTCTACCTGGGGGCTCAACCCTGATGCCCTTGCCTCTGAGGGCCTCAGAGGACTAGACGTTTCCTTGATCAGAATCTGGTGGTGTTTTGGGGGCTGACTTGCATGAAGAGGGGTTGTTTCCCTCCCCCCCCCGCCCCCCCGCTATAACAGCTGTCTTCAGCAGAAGTAAAAGGGAAGAACAATACAATAGGACAAGGACTTGGAACAAACTTAAGATGTCACAAAGGCTGACCCACAAATTCAAGAGTCGCCCCACCAGAGGGCGCTGGGAGCTCGAGGCCGACTTGCCAAGCTTTCTCAGACTGAAGCCGCGTCCTGAGCTGGCCCCACCAGGAGTTCTGCTTCCTGCTGGCTCTCATAGGGCCTGCGTGGGAGGGTGGGATGTGGATGGAGGGCCCATGAGAGGGAGAGCCAAGAAGCACAGCCCAGGGCCTTTGTCACAGGCACAGAGGCAAGAATCCCATGCCAAATACAGCTTCAACCAAGGAAGCTAGCAGAGGCCACAAAGTACCTTCTAGACCAGTGGTTCTCAGCCTTCCTGATGCCACAACCCTTTCGTACAGTTCCTTATGTTTTAGGTTCCCCAGTCATAAAATTATTTTCATTGCTACTCCATAACTGAATCATAATGCAGGATGTATTTTCATTGTTACAAATTGAGCATGATTCAAGCACAGTGATAGATCACAAAACAATATGCAATTATATGTTGTAAAATATCTATTTCTCATGATAGGATAAATTTCATCTGGAAGCGTGGTGTAGCATGGGTAACAGTCTTAATAGAATGACAGTAAACGGCATTGCTACATTTTTGACAGTATGCGTGAAAAGCCAACTTCAGTGTGAAGGTCGGGATCTCTGCTTTCCCACCAGATCAGCATATCTGCATGTGAGATGGATAGAGGAGTGGTGTCTTGGTTCCTAAGAGCATTGGGAGTTTGTGTTTGCCGATGGTCTCAGGCGATCCCTCTGAAAGGATTGTTTGACCCTCAAAGGACTGTGACCCCCAGGTGGAGAACTGCTGCTGTGGAGTCTTGGGAGAGAACCTAGCCTCGCTGACACCCTGAACCCAGGCTTCTAGTCATGGGACCCATGGGAGAATCAATCTCTATTGTTCTAAGCCATCCAGTTAGTGACCCTGTGTTACAGCAGTCCTGGGAAACAGCTACAAGAAATAGTAAGGGAATAATTCTCTTAAAAACGAAGACAGTCCTATTGGAAAGACCAGCAGGGGCTGAGGGTAAGTGCCCACAATGCCATCATGATTGTGGGATGGTTTCTTCTTTTCTAAGGAAAACCATTTCCTTTTTATCTTGGGAATGTCTCTTCTCCCGTTCTCCATGCCTGGAGGCTCAGAACGACCTCGCCTCAAAACACCAACTTAAGAGTGTACCCCTCAAGCCCTGGTTCTGGGGGGGTGATGGCAGCATATGGAGCCCCACAGCATCAAGCGCTCCGCATCGAACCCCTGATGTCCGCTAATAGGGATTGATTCCTGGTGGTCATTACCGCGTGTTTTACAAGGAGAGTTGTCCTGGGCAGATATAGGAGAGGGGGAATGAGTGACCACAGCTCGCTCCGTGCTGTCTCCGGATGAATGACTTATTGGTGGTTCCCGTGTTTGTGGTGGATTAGTGCTCGTGCATTGGGTTGCTAACGACAAGTTCGGCCCTTTGAAACCCCTCTTCCCCCCCACCCCACCCCCCCACACACCGCAGGAGATCGATGGGGCTGCCGACGCCCGTGAAGGCTGTTGCCTTTGAGACCGAGGGGGGCAGTACCCTGTCCTGTAGCGTCGCTGTGAGTCGGCGTCCACTAGAAGGCATTGAGTGTGGTTGGTTGGTTGGTTTGATTGGTTTTTGATCTTGGACCTGACTTGTGAACGATCTCCATCTAGTTACAAAATGAAGCCCACTTGAAAAGCCATTACCCTCCTTCTACACAAACAATACCCACTTTCCCGGGGGTGGGGTGCCGACTGCGTCACCTCGTGCGTCTTCACTTCCTAGGTGCACCCCGCTGGCTGTAGGCATGCGTGCAGTATCGATGGTGTGGGCGCAACCCATGGACCAAGGAGCAAAGCCGGCCTCCCTTCTTGCCGCGGAGTGCAGGGCTGACGTGGGCGCCTGGAGAAGCACGTCGTTCAACAGAGCAGGGAGGCTTTTCTGAGTTACAGAGAAAGGAAGGAAGAGAAAGACTTGCGTTCCCCGTGGCCTGGTCTGGAGGGCTGTGAGCCATCACATGAGCATCACCTGTTTGCTCAGATTTAATTATCTGATACGGAACCCACAAGCCTGCTTCTCATTTGTTTTGTGATTTTCTAAACCTCAAATTAAAGGCTCTCGGTCGCATGCTGCAGGGGCTCTCCCTGAAGCCACGACTGAGAGGTTCAATTTGGAAGTTGGGGCCGCCCAGGGCATGCGCTAGCACCAATGGCTCTTCTGTGTGCAGGGGCGACACACGACACCTCTGTCAAGTCGCCGCGTTCTTGGCAGGAGTGCCGCCGTAGCTCGGAGGGCTCCACAGAGCAGAAGACGCATCACGACACGGTCAGGGGGAGCAAGGAGGCTGTCTGAACAGAGGCTTCCTCGCATTTTCGGGAAATTATTTCATCCGTGTTCGTGCTGATACTATTTACCTCGCACTGGATAACAAATAGCCCCCAAGTTTAGCAGCTTTAAACGCCAGATATTTGTCGTCTCCCATTTTCTGAGGGTGGCCCTGGCTCAGGGCTGTTCCAGAGGCGTCTGTCAAGCTCTCTCAGCTGGGGCTGCCGTGGTCCTCTTAAGGCTTAACTAGCGGGTCCATCCACTTCCAGGCTCCCGGGGTCCATAGTGTCAGGTCCTCACTGGTGATTGACCGATGGCCTCCGTTCTTCGCCATGTAGACCTATCCGGAGAGCTACTCCAGTGTCCCCAGGCCAGGGCAGCTGGCCACCCATGGGACAAGTGGTGTGGCAGTCATGTGCTTATGTTAATTTTGTAATTGAAATGTAGAGGTGGAGTCTAGCCTGTTCATCTGGAGATAGCCATTGAGTAGCCAATAAGGCCTCTATGTGGGCATGGCTTTCTCCTGAGACTTTTGGGAAATATTGCCATATTTCCCTCGTGAAGATGAGAAGCTATCTTCCCTAGTTGTTGGGAGTTAGTCTCAGAGATGATGAATCACGGACAAGATGGCAGCATCCGAGAAGCTGGAGGAGTCGGTGAAGAGACCACACAGCTTTGCCCTGATGGAGCCAGACCTCTGAACCTGGGGCGGCCACATGGAGCTCTCTGCCAGCAATGAGTTGCCTCTGCTGTTGATGGACCCTGAGCCCTGGAAGCGAGGAGCCATGGGGAGACCCCTGCCAGCGCCGGGATTCTGCTCCCACTGACCTGTGACTTCGTGAGTCAGAAGGAGACTTTATAGACTGATTTCGGGCATATGGGCTAATATTGGATTTATGACTTCGTACTGGACTGGGTTGGGATGCTTTCTTCATGTCCTGTTCCTCTTGTATATAAACCTTTTCTCTATATCCATATGCGTGTCTATGAAATTTATTCCTCTGGTCTACTCGAACTGACGCACATGGTCAGAGAGAAGGCACAAGGACACAGAGCATGGGAGGGATACATTTTACCACAGAAGGCTCTGTCTTTAGAACTGTTCTCAGCCACGGTGGTCAGTGCAGTGAGGGTCACCCAGCCTAACCTTCCCACAGTCTGGGAGAGGATTGCACAGTGGGTGCTCACAGGTCAAACTACCGGATCAGGGCGAAGTATGGAATGTGACCAAGGATCCAGAGAACCAAGCTGAGCAGGAAGGGTTATATACGAGTCAAAACATGCTTCCCAAGAGGAGGGTGTTAGTGTGGGGTCCTTGGGGAGGGAGGATGGACTCAGGCCAGGAGACTAGGAGCATCCCTGTGCTGTGAGCAGTACGCTGTCCTCTCACAACAGAGCCAGGCCTACTTGTCCAATGCAGGGACTCCCTGTCCAGGGTTTCCATCATCTTCCTGATGTGGGCGGAGGAGAAGCTGTCAGTTCAGGGTGAGGGAGAGCCCCATAGAGTGTTGATCCTCAGAGGTCAGAGGTTGTGGGGGGGCTCACTCAGGGCTCGCAGTGGCACAGGGTGGCGTGAGATGATGGGTCTTTCTGTGGCCGCTGAGGTCCTTGAATCCAACAAGAAAGGACAGACTTGCAGGACAGCAGGCCTGAGGCTCCGGCCCCGTCCTCCCCACGCTCTGTGTGTGTGTGTGTGTGTGAGTGAGTGAGTGAGAGAGAGAGAGAGAGAGAGAGAGGAGAGAGAGAGAGAGAGAACGAACATGAGCTTCTCTAGACTGGGAGCACTCTTTCCCCAGATACTTGCTGCTCATTCTTTCATCACGTTAAGTTTCTTGCTTAAGTGTCCACTTCCCATTGAGTTTTCTCCGATGTCCCTTTTTAAAGTCGGCTCCATCCAGCACTCACCGTCTTTGAGGATCCCTGGTGGTGCGGTGGTTCCATGTGGGGCTCCCTCATCACCAGGTCAGGGGTTCAAAACCAGCAGCCGGTGGGTGGGAAAGGATGAGACTTTCACTCCCGTAAAGAGTTGCAGTCTTGGAAACCCACAGGGCCAGTTCTATCCCGACCTCACGGGTCTATGGATTTTTCCTTGCAGCACATATCACCTGCTGATAAAATTCATTGAGTTTATTCCTTGCTCTGCCAGGAGCCTGGACATGGACTTTGGTCTATTTTGTTCACTTCCGTATCCCCGGTACTGAGAACAGATAAATATCAGTGGAATGAACCAACCAGCTCAGAGATGAGCCTTGATTTGCATGGCGCTTGGAAGCAAGAGGGAGCCAGATGCCTCCTATTCTTGCAGGTCTTCTAACTGGACCATCCCTGTGTCCCTTTATTCCAGGAGCTTCAGGAATTCCTCTCTTTGGGAAAAGAGCTGGGAATTCCAACCCGCCTCCAACCCGTGAGGGCTTCCCCACCTCTGACCTCCTGCACCATGGGGGTGAATGGGATTCAGATGAGACACAATTGTGTTTACTCAAAACCGCCTTCTGAGTTAGGCATGTTAGGGAATGCAGGGCACTTTCTGCATGAGGAGACAGAGGTCTGTCTGACCTCAAGTCCATGGTGATGTTATGGGGTCCCTCACCTTGTTTCCCCTCCTCACTTATCCTCCAGACCAGGACTGGACACACAGTGACCCTTGAGTCACCTGCGACTCTTTAGGTCAGGACATAAGGCTCTGAAATAAAGCTGAAAAAATGTAAAGGGTACTATTCAGAGAATGGTGATTTCATTTGTTTGTAAAAATATACAACAATTTTTAGGTTGCTATGAGGGACAGGATCAGCTGTGTATATTTATACATATACACATAAAATGATGCATTAGCATCTGTAATATATTATGAGCTGGAATTGACTGTGACAACAACTCCTGAGAAGCAGGTTGGTATTCAAACCAGAAAGAACACAGAGCCTTTTGTACATTCCACTTCCTATGACCTCCCACAGCTGTGAGGACAGGGTGAGTGTCCCAAGGCAAACTCGCCTCTGTTTCCATTAGCTTCTAGGTTCCTGTCTCTGCTGTAGCAAGTACAACACAAGGTCGCACGTTTGAGAGGTCTTCCTGGCCCCATTTCCCACGGCAGGAGCTTGGCCGATGCAAAGAAAACTGTCTTCCCTTGGCCTTCGTTTGCAGGAAGAGCGGAGTGGGTTCCCTTGAGGTTTCTGACCGGGTCCGAGAATGAGTGGAGAGGATGCGCTTGCCTGGGCCAGTGTGGCTAGGGTCTGGTCCTCCAGGGAGCGTGATGGCTAGTTGAGGACCCGGGGGATCCTCTCCTAGCTTCCAGGAAACCTGATGGTGAGCACACATGCAGACTATGGTGATGGGTACTGAGTTACTGAGTAATGGAAGCCAACTCAATCATAAATGCACCTCTACAAGGTGCATTCCGACATCCGTGCCCTTGGTCCCCTCTCCTAAGACCCGTGACCTGTAGTCTTGGCTAACGTCCAAGAGAGGCCCAAGCAGGGGCTGGCCGATGCCTTCCCATCATAGAAAAATGCAGATCCCAAGAAGTATTGCCCTTTTTGTTTTTCTCCCACAATTGGCAAAGTAGCCACGACACTTAACAAATAAGACAGTACGCTCTGAATGCAAATAGCTAAGAGACAGCCCTAAATAAGGTCTGCAAGTGCAATTACACCTGATTAACCCAATTTCTCAGGGTAGGATTTGGATGAGCTCAGACAGGAATACTTTTCTTTAAGAAGAGCGCGCTGCTGCCGACCGTGTTGCTGGATGCTCATCCAGGCTCTGAGCCCCCCGCATCGACACGGCGCTTGTTTCCTCCCACAGGCAAGAACATCTGTCCTTTGCTCTGAGCAGGAGAGAAGAGGGAGGTTGTGGACATGGTTTATAATGCTGTAATGGGAGACACTTGTTCTGGAGGAAGAAGCAGGTTTCTGCCAACAAGAACGACTAATCTGAGCGGTCCCACTCCACCTGAGAGGCATATTGAGGTTCTGGATGCTCACTGTCCTGAGATACTAGCCCCTTTGGCTCACTGGCCAATTGGGATGTCTTACAGGTCAGGAGTGAGTAAAGATGGGGCTTTCTACTCCATAAAAAGTTACAGCCTTGGGCTGAGCCCTGGTGGCGGAAGTGGTTGAGTGCGGGATTGCGGTCTGCAGGCTTGGCAGTTCAAATCCAGTGGTGGCTCTCAGGAGCAGCACTGGGTAGCACCCACGACCACCAGAGGCAGTGATGAAAAAAAAAAAAAGTTACAGCCTTGGAAACTCATAGGGCTAATCCTGTCCTCTCTTATAGGCTTGCTATAGGTTGGACTCACCTGATGGCATTGAGCTTGTTCCGGGAGTTTTAGAGAAAGAACCAGCTTTCTGACATTCACCTCAACTCTGCCTGTGCTGGCCACCTATATGGATAAACCCAGTTGGACTTTCTCGCTGTGGTCCTTCCCCATCGATGGAGAAAATCTCCCTTGTCCTTTTGTTTTTCGTTATTATTATAGTGTGCTGCTCAGGGTACATGTTCAACACAGGTTTGCAAAATGAAGATGCCAGTGAGCAATAAAGCTACTTCTAAATTGGATACCTAGTTCCTCTCTACAGTGATAATGAAGAGGCCGTATTAGATGGCTTCAGCACCGCTGTGACTGCCTGTCTCCCTACCACTTCGCTTTAGCCTCCTTGCCAAACCCGTGTGGTTCAGCAGCTTATTTCTTCTCTGTTTCCTTTAGCACCTTCAGATACTGAAGTTCAGAGTTGCACAAAACCTCAGTGGCTACCTTAGATTTGATAGGAGCATTTTAGTTGCTCCTTCATGGGATGGGGAGTTATGTTGAACATATGAGGGGAGACTCCTCCCTCCCTCAATGCTCCTCAAGCTGGAATTGTGTTGGACAGAGCAGAGATTTAGTAGAACACATTTGTGTGTGTGTGTGTGTGTGTGTGTGTGTGTGCTAGGTGAGCAGCAAGCAACTGGCTCTGAGTTAGTGCGCCCAGTGGTATTGCCCGGGAAGGTTCTCTCTAGTCACAGTGACTTTTTTCATAAAAGCAGTTTCACTTGAACCTTGTTTTTTGTGATGGCCAATTTCAGAGAGCATCATGTGCTTGTGAAATTTCGTTTCCTGCTCGAGAAAAATGCTGCAGAAACTGTTATGATGTTGATTATAGCTTCTAAGGACAGCGCTATGGGAAAAGCTCAAGTGTATGAGTGGTTTTCTCATTTCAGAAAATTGTGCAATGTCGATTGAAGACAAACCTCATTCTGGATGTCTGTCAGTTTCCAAAGGAACAAAAATGTCCTCATAGTGCATTTGGAGTTAGACTGTTCACCAAGTTTTCTGTTTAGAGGGTCTGAAAATATTGTGTGACAGTGTGTGACAAAAAAGGCCTGGTCTGTGGTAGACATATTTGCCAACACTAAAATGCACAGCAGCCATCTCAGTGTGCCAGCTTTTGGCAAAAAATAGCATGCCTTTCTTGTCCCACACATCTTACTCACCTGACCTCGCCCAACAGATGTGTTTGAAAAATGTTTCCAAGAACAGAATCAGCGTTGTTTGAAAGTGATAAGGTTGCTTTTTTAAAAAAAGGTTTTTTGTTTCTTATTTTTAAAAACCAACTACATAGCTTTGGGGAAAAAATCCATTTTTTTGGGGGGGGGGAATGGGGGACCTCCTCATACAAGATAAAAAGGAAGTCTAGATTCATGTAAGAATCTGCAAGTAGAGAGCCTGGAGTGGGTCAAGTCATTCGCAGGCCACCTTCCTGTGAGCCCTTCCTCAGGGATAGGCCCTCATTTTTCACTCTGGCATTCAACTGTTTGTGCCACTCAGCTCCCCAGACTTGGTCTCTCCTGATGGTGCAGGACTCATTTCTCTGCCTCCAGGCAACAAGCCTGAGGCATTTCCCAAGTCACATCCCTGATGCACACCAGCAAGAACCTTGGCCTTTCCCAATGTCTATTTTACACCAGACCGTCCCCTGGGTTGCTAGGTAGATCCCAGATGAGGTGATCTGGGTGAGGTGGCCTTAGCTGGGTGCATGGGTGGGTGGCTGGGGGTGGGAACCACAGTAACACAGAGTAAGTCCTCAACAAATATTAGTCTTTATGGTTGAGCCAAATGCTTAGGTCAGCACACAGTAGGTACTCATGCCAACCAGTGCAAATTGTCCTGAAACTCAGGCCCTGGGGATGAACGCTCCTTTCGCTTGATGCTGTTCGGCACTCTCGTATTCATGCTGACTCCCGGCCACCCTATGAACAACAGAACCGGAGCATCTGGTCCTCAGCCAGCTTTATAATTACTGTTACGTTAGAGTCCTTTGTAGCAGCCACGGTGTCCGTCAATCCCCTCGAAGGTGTTTCTCTTTGTGGCCAGCCATCCGCTTTACCAAGCTTGGTGCCTTTCTTTCTCCAGGGACTGGTTTCCCCCCAACAGCATGCCCAAAGGACGTGAAATAGAAAGTAGCCTTATCTTTGTTGCTAAGGCGCTTTCTGCCTGTTATTCTTCCAAGACCTGCTTGTTTGTTCTCCTGGCAGCCCATGGTACTTTTGATGTCCTTCAATCACATTCTAATCCATGCGCATCCATTCTTCTGTGGTCTTTCTTCCTCAATGTCCCCTGTCACGTGCACACGAAGCCATTGAAAACACCAAGGGCTGGAGCTATCAAGGACTGCAGCCTTCAGGATGGACTCCAGCTCAAGGAGCTGGAACAAAGATCCTCACCACTCGGGACTCTTCCTGGGCGTGGCATTGGCTTTCCTGCAACGCTGGGTCAGAAATGCAGAGCTTGGTGGGCTCCACGACCCCCGCCAAACCCCAAGGAGTGAATAAGTGAGTGAGACTGAAAGCTCCATGAGGACTATTAGCAATTTGTTTCTTAATTCCTTTGGATAGGGGTATTGTTTCCTGTTCTTCTTTTGAATTTCCTTTCTCTGAAGCAAAACGGGACCTTGGCACTTTCCAGGGACCCTCCATCCAGCTCCATGGTGTTTACCACTGTGCGTACCCAAGAGGCGTGGCCGCCTCTGTTCAAATTCTGGCCAGTGGGCTGACCAGCTGGTGCAGGAGGGGCAATGAGCTCTGGGCCTCGCTTTGTGAGTTCAGGCTGCAGCTCTGGGCCTCCTGTTCTCCGTTGACCTGCCCTTTCCACAACAGAGGAGAGTGGAAACAGAGCCTTAGCAGAGTGCAAAGTCCAGCCCGAGGATGGCCCTGGCCTTGGGGAGGATGGTGAGAGAGAGAGGATGGGTTGGTGCTTGTGTGTATGCCAGGTGTGCATGTACACATGCACATGTGTGTCTGGAGTGTGTGAGCACATTTGTATGTCTGGAGTATGGATATGTGTTCTGGAGCATGCATGCATGCATGTGTGGCTATAGCGTGTGAATCTGGAGTGTGTGCATGTGTGTATTTGCATTTCTAGAGTGTCCTTGTAGGCATGTGCCTGGAATTGCACATGCTGCATATCTGGAATATGCGTGTGTACACGCATCTAGAGTGCATGTGTCTGGGAAATGTGTGTAGAGTGGGCACTGTTAGTTTTATAAAGTGAGTGTAACCCTGGAGACTTAGAAGACTAACAAGGAGCAGAGTAAAAAGTCTACATTTGACTGCTACTATTTAAGCATAATTGCTGGGTTGGTTAGGCAAGCAGAGGAGCTAGGTCTGCTGGTGTTTATTTGAAAGCTAGAGAATTGTTTCTTGGGAAAAACCACCAGCTAAAATAAGATTCCATGTATTCACGGAATCCAGGAACAGGTCTGGGAGGAACAATACCAGGAGGGGAGAGGAGGAGAGGAAGGAGAATTGACAGAGTCTCTCCCTCCCCCACCTCAGGGGCACGAACAACAGAAACCGTGGGGGAAGGGAGACAGTGTAAGATATGGAAATATCAAGGGGTCACAACGGTGGAGGGTGGGGGGGGGGGGGAAGAGGAGCTGACACCAAGGGCTCAGATAGAAAGTAAATGTTTAGGAAATAATGATGGCAACATATATACAAAAATAGTTGATACAATTGATGTAGGGATTGCTATAAAATGATCTTTTAATTAAAAAAACGCATGAAACGACGCGTATCAGGTGCAAAGCTTCGTCCCATGGCAGCTGCTCTGCTGTCAAAGGCGGGCATGGGGATGGGATGCGCGGACACGTCTCCCAGCTTCCTTTCAGTCCTGTGACTCGGGCTCACCTTGGAAGACCCTGTGGAGCAAAAGCAAGGGAGCCCTCTGGGCAAGACGCCGCAGGGGGTCAGGAGGGCAAGGGCAGGGCGGGTGGGGGGCGGGGGGAGAGGTGGTAACAGGGATTACACAGGAGAGGGATTGGGCAGGCCCGCTGTCTGCTCACAGTCTCAGGGACTGGGGCAGCCTGATGTTTCAGGACTGGGGTGGAGGGGAGAAACGTAACTATTAAAAATATGGGGAGTGTGAAGTTGGAGAATTTTAAAAATATGTAAGATTAAATAAGTCAATAAGTCCATGCAAGTAAGCAAGCATTTCGGGGACGTTTCACAAGGTCGCCCTGCAACAAGGTGTTCAAACTGACTTCTGGGGGGGAGGGCAGGGTTTTGTACTGTTGTACACGGGGCCGCTGTGAGTTGGACCCAACTAGTCAGCAGCTAACAGCAATAGCAACAGCAGCAACAACAACAGCAATAACAACAATAACCACCACAACAGCAACAACTACTACAACAACAGCAGCAACACGGGTTTAGAAAATAAAGATATGGGTGGCCTATCAGGCTGTCTCTCTGACACGCTGCAACAGAAAGGACAGGAGCAAGTGAGCTCATTTAATTTTTTCAAGAGTTTTATTGACATATTGCTCACTTATTAGTCCACTCACATCAAGAAGAGGTGTACAATCACCACCATGATCGGTTTACGAATATTTTCTTCATTCTTGTACTCACTCTTATTAGCTCCCCCTTTCTTCCCAGCCTCCCCTGCCATCCTCCCCAAGAACCATGAATGCACTTGCTGCCTCTATAGATTTACCTCTCCTGGATTTCATATACAGAAGACACAAGAACAAGCAACGCTCTCAAACAAGCGAAAGTAACAA
Source organism: Nesogale talazaci (assembly GCA_004026705.1). NCBI lineage: Eukaryota > Metazoa > Chordata > Mammalia > Afrosoricida > Tenrecidae > Nesogale > Nesogale talazaci. The sequence goes on from PVJH01005733.1 coordinate 31,102, forward strand.
AGTAAAACAGATGAAAACATCCATAGAAAGGAGACAGTATTAAACACCAGAGAAAATTTAAATGGATCGTGAGCCAAAACACTAGGTTCCTAAATTTGAGCCTAACTGCATCTGCAACAATCCACTTTCCACTGTATTCTATATGATAGCAAGTCTATTCACATCCCTCGCCTGTGGTCAGGGGGAATTCATCAGGGCCTTAATCCATGTGTGTGTCTCCTTCAGTAGATAACTTTAAAGAACGAGAATTTATTTCTCACCATTTGGAGACTGGGAAGTTCAAATCAGGGCCTTAGCTGCTTCCATCCCTCTGCTGAGCTGTCGTAGTTTCTAGTTGTACGGGTGCGCCTTGTCATTCTTTTGTAGATGTGTCTTCACACAACAACTCTGTGGGTGTGTGTTCTCTTCTTTTTATAACTCAGAAGTGATTAGATTTAGAACCCATTCTAATCTGGTTTGATCTCATTACTATAATGACAACAAGAACAACGACAACAACACCCTGCTTCCAAACAGAATTGCATCTGCAAGCATAGGAGCCAGGACTTTGGTATATATTCGTCAGGGGGCACAACTTAATTCCTAACACATGGAATGATCATGTCCAATCAATCTATGCCCCAGCCATCTGCCTTTGACACTCTTTGTTTAGGTCTCTAGTCACATGCATCAAGTACCCAGAGGTAAACACAGCCATTCTGATTGTCATAAGAACAGGCACAGGGAAGGTGATGGACTGTACCTCTCTCCACCATCAGTCTTTGGAGTGAAACCCAAGGAAAAATATATCTACTGAGAGAAAGAGGCTTGAGTGGGAGCAGGTGGCAGCCCCCCAACACGAAGAATCAAACCTATGCCCCCCACAGAGGGGAGAGGAAGGAGGAGGCTCTGCTCTAGAATGGAGAGCGAGGGGAATTGGGAGTGGGGAGTGAGAAGTGAAAGAATGTCCCAGGAATAAACCTGGGGGTCTTGAAATCAAGGCTGCCATGGCTACAGCTTGGGTCAAGTGGCCACCACGGCCTTGATGACTGTGAACTTTCCCCACGGTCAGAACCACTGGGCCTTCAATCTTGCTGAGTCTCAGAGAGACTGTTCACACACTAGGGTTAACTTTTCCAGACCGAGACTCTCCCGGCCTGTCAGGTAACTAATGATCTGAAAATGATCTGAAATGATCTGAAAATAAGTGTGCCAGAGAAGTAGTTAACAAATTCGTTCCCCTGTCTGGGGAAGGGAGTTCTTTGGATTGAAATGCGTGCACCCATGTTCCATTCAGACCTGTCAGTCTCCATCGACACATGAAGGATTATGGGAAGAATGCCATTCTGCGTCTGCAGGCAGCTCTGCGCCTTTGGGCTCCTGGCCCCGTTGTCTCTTTTTCTTCCTTAGAAACACTTGAGCAACCCCGGTGATGGGTTTTTAGAGTCACAGACTCTGCCTCTGCTTCGTTTGAGTGTGATTGAGTTTGAGCTGCAAGCATTCGCGTCAGAGGACAGCCCAGGTTGTCCGGAAAGGTTCATTCTCATCTCTCAAGTGGAAATTAGAAAACACCTTCACCTCCTGGGAGGTTGTAGGGGTGATCCGATGAGGGTTCAACCAGGACAGCAGCCTGGCCAGTCCTGGGGAGCGTGAGTGACCATCATCTCTGAGAAGGCGGCTGGCATACACAGAGAACTGAAGAGTTCTCGTCCTCCATCAGCCATGCAAGCTGTCACCCCCAGGAAAGACCAACCAGGGAAGCTTTGGTGACAGGGGTTGCTGGTGTATGAGGTGCTCTCTCCTAGGGAGAAGGAATAGTGGGGGGTTGGGGATGTGTGGATGAAGGAAATGCTGTCCATCTGCCAAGGGGCAGCCTGTGGTGTGCGTCTTGCTCAAATAATGGCATCCTTCCTTCCTTCTTCTCCCCAAGAGGTCCACTGATAGGCAAGGGAGAGTGGTGCTTTGGAATTTGGAGAGCATTCCCCATGATGCCTACAAGACCACACTTCCCAGCCTTACTTAGACACATTGGCAACTTAAAGTATAGAATGTTATTTAAGATTTATTTACCACAGTACTCCATGATCAGGAGGTCAAGGTATTAGAGTTGGACGTCCTTTCCCGGGGACGGAAAGGGTTGGGTTGGAAAGGGTCGGGGAGGGTTGATTTAGGGAATCTCCTAGCACAAGCTTGAGGATGCGCCCATGGCATATTATCAGACTCCTTCTGGAACCTTCTTCTGGAAGTCCTGTCTATCAGAGAGAAGCGAGAAGCTGTCATGGAGGCCTGTGGTATGTACTGGATGGTGTGAAGGAAGAGGGGACAGCTGAGCGCTCATCTAAAGGTCACAAAGAGAGTGAGGGGAGGAGGAGCCATCAATCAGAGACCCTCCCTGACGTCCCAGCCTGTGACCCACCTTCCCAGGGAACTGAGAGGCTCCATAAAATGTTGGTTATCTCAAGAGGTGAGGGCCGAAGACTGGTTTGGCTCCTGTATGCCTGGGTTTGAGATCTGTAGGTCAGTCAGTCCAGAAGGAGACTGTGAGAGCGGGTTCTCAGTTTTCAGAAGAGACAAGGCGGGTGCAGGGGGAGCGGGGGGGAGGGGCGGTACGTTAGCCTCACGCTGCAGGGGGAGGGTTTGGTCCGATATACAGAGATGTAAATAGACGTTGGCACTGGGTTTCCTGGGAGGGTAAGAGCCTTGTACCAGGGGAGGTTGACCCCAACCTTGCAGATGCCTGTGTTGGGGAACAGCCTGAAAGCTCATAATTCTTCCCACCATGCCCTGTAGGGAACCAGAGGGACTACAGTTTGAACAGACCTGTTATGCCCCACATTGGCCCCTGGGGGGAGCCCAGTGTAGGGGAAGAGGACAGTGGGTCGGGTGGTATTAGACACAGTAGACCTGTGGACATTGTAGGGGATATTGAACTATTTTCATCTCCCTTGACATCAGAAAAAGAAGAATGGAAGCTGTGACAAACAATATTAATACATTCACCTTCATGTCAGCACAGTCAGGGCATAACACTCTGAGATAGGTTTTAAGAAAGAAGAGTCCTCGGAAGGCTTAGAGATGGGAGAGGCCTGACTCTGGTCTCAGCTTTGCCCCCATCCCTGCTCCGTCTGACCTGAGACCATCACCTTTCAACCTCTGCCTCGGTTTCGGCCTCCTGCAGTGCACTGTGGAAATGATCTTGGTCTGGATTGTCTCCCCCGAGCTTTTGTGTGCTCCTTGAGAGCATAAGAGAAAACATCTGGGTCATGCTGCTTTCCAATCCCAAGAGTCCTGAGAATGCTTCTCCTGCAAGTACCTGGGTCAATGGCAGGGTAAAGCCAGACAAACCAAAGCAAACATAATGCAAGCAGTTTTTGATTCCTAGCAAACCAGATGCAGACCTGTGCTCCCCAGGGAGTTCCAAGACTGATTTTTTTTTTTTTCAGATTTTTTTTTTTCAGATGTGGATCGCCAGGCCTTTCTTCCGAGATCCCTCTGGCTATATTCAAACTTTGACCTTTTGAATGAAAAGCCAAGGGAGTTAGCTGTTTGCACCCCTCAGGGACTGGTTCTGGGAAGGTCTATAACACTCTAAAAGCCAAACTCACTGCCATTGAGTCGATGACGGGAGAACTGCCTCGGTGAGTGTTCCAGACCGTCACTCTTGTGGAAACTCTTGTGGAAAGCCCCAGCCAGATGTAGTGTTCATTTCTGAATTTTAGATAGACTACCAATAATGTTTAGCACAGGATGTCTTGTGCAACATCTGAGATATATGTATAGTAAAAAAAATATGTGAGTTGTTTACCTGAAATTCAGATGGAATGAGGTGTTATATGTTTATCAGTCAACTTTAGCAGTCACGTTCTGTAGGATTTTTGACAATGTGTCCCAGTGGATTTTTATTTTTTTCACGTCTCCAATGATTTGTTAGTATTTGTGAAGTCTTGGTCCAGGATCCCGGAGAGAAATGAGGAGGGCCAGTGTGGATCTTTACAGGAAATGGGGGCTCTGCCATGTGGTCACCCTGGTTGGACACCCTGAATCTGGGCTAGAGGAACTTGTACTCTCATTGACACCACTGCCGTGTGGAGACGTCCCCTCCATCTCAACACAGTGGAAGTCTAGGTAGTTGTGCCAGCAGCAGTTCCTGGTTTGATTCTGGTTGGGGGAGTGGCAGGCAAAAGGGGCAGTTTGGATGTTCTTGATGTCTTCTGCCCTGATGGTGACTCCTCCAGACAGCCTGAACACCCTGGTCGCTCAATGCTCCAGGTATGTTTGCTAGTCACACCTGCAGGGCAGAGTTGTTACCGACAGCTAGCTACCGACAGCTAGTTCAAGTGGGCTAGACAATCTTGCCGTGCACAGGATGTCCTGATAATATTAACTGCCCCCATTGTTGGAGAAGCCTGCCCTAGACCCACCTGAGAGTCACTTTCATGCTTACAATGGGCAGGGGCACACGCTGCTCTCCCTTGTTCTCTCCCACTGCAGACAGGGAACTGAGCTGTATGAATTCCCAAGGCCTTGAGCAGTTTCCACGGGCTTCTAAAGAGGAGCCTTGGGACAGGCCTCCCTTTGTTCAGGACTCACTTCTATCCCTTGGCAGGGACATTAAGATGTGTTAGTTTTCTTGAGCTCTTGCCCCAGATCTGCCAGGGTGACCCTCACAAATGGAATAACATACTTCTGGAGGGCAAAAGGCAGAGAAATGGTCCTCGTTTGCATACGTGCATATTCGTCCAACTCCTTACCTCCTTCAACCTGATTTCACCCATTGATTTCAGCGACTTCACCTCACTTGCGGTCCCTCCAAAATGCGTCACTGTGATGTCCTCCAGCTCCCTGTGGTTGAATGCATCTGGGGATCACGAATACCTGCATCATTCATTCAAACCTTGACTAGCTTGGCCCTAAGCTCAGATGAAGCTGGACTGTATCAGTGCCATCACATGGCACCGAGAGTACCTACTGTTTCTGACTTGTCTCTCCCCCATCTTCACCAGGTCTGTAGTGTGGGAAGAGCATGCCTGCTGGCTCCTGGTTCCTAAAAACATTCACAAGGGTTAGTTAATCATGGGTGACTGATAGGACTGATAGCTTGGCCATGAGGAATGAGGAATTCAACATAGGTCGGGGAGTTTCAATGAAGGAAAGCTGAGAAATAACCAGAACCTAAGAACCTAAGAACATGGCGACTCAGAGACTTGGGTGTCTCAGTGGGACTTTGGATGGATAGTTGGTGTTATGGATAGGAGAACCTAAATGGAAAGGTGGGAGGTGCAACTTAGGTAGGGTAATGACTCACTTGACGAACATGTGCCTTATCCTTGGTATCATCTTATTCTGTTTCTGGTGAATAGAAGCTTTAAGGACGAAGAAGAAATGTAGAATGAAGGACAGCAAGGAACAAAGATGAGAGGGTGTGAAAGCGGAAGGTAGGAGAGAGAGAGAGAGAGAGAGAGACTCTTACCTTTCCCTGCTGAGAAGCTCAGACTGGAAATGATGGTGTAATTGATACTTTATAAAAATGTGACTTTGAAGCAGTTGACTAGTTCCCTGAGCATAGTGACTGAATAATTGAAGGAATATTTGCAGGGTTTACACTGAAGAGCTAACAGCTGCGGTATGTTTTGATATTTATGAAGCCTGATAAATTATACATGAGCCAGTGGCAAGCGCTCAGTATGAGACTTATTACTCCCAGAGTCTCGAAGCCTTGGACACACTATTCACTGCATTCTACTTTCATTATGCTCCCCAGACAGCCTGCTGCCGATTATGGACCTCAATAAAACTCATTGACCCTCCAGTTCCTCAAAGTGATAGCTCATGCCTCCCTCCCCCTTCCCAGTTTCCCAATCAATGAGGAGGTCGGGTCTTCATGTTGGAACCCAATGGCATGAAATCAGTGATGATCCAGCTCAAATGGGACAGTAATCTCCCCCCTCCCACTTCTTGGAAAAGTCATACCTTCATGTCTCTTCTTATCCATTCTCTCTTCCTTTCTCGAAAGAATGCCTAATCACTCTCCAGTCCCTGAGAGGGCTTGTGATCTACATGGGAAGTACTTGGTTTCCATGAGTGTGGAAGTCTTTCAAAGCCTCTGAGGAAACCCTGACCAGCGTGGAGAGTGTGAGGATGAGGCCTGTGGTAGTTCCATAATTTCATGTCAACTTGATAAGTGAGTGTAGGGATGGAGTCTAGCCTGTCAATCAGCTCACAGCCTGATGATGTCTCCTTGTGGCCATGGCCTTCTCATGAGGATTCTGGGAACTTCTCTCTCTCTTCCTTCATCTTCCTAAGTCTCATTCTTACTTTCAGATGATATTAAGACTTCTACAAAAGTGGTTATTTAGAAACAAACACATCTACTAATATAATCGGAGCCATAAGACCCTTGATAATTCTAAAATGTTCCAAATGAATTTAGGGGCCCATTTCTTTACTAGTTCATGAATTCACCATATCTATATATTTGTCCTAAAACAAAACAAAACAAAACAAACCCCAAGTTCTTCTCTCACCCAGTCAGGAATCTGGCAGTGAAATTCAATTTAAACTTACTACAGAAGATTTCCCATGTACTGCTGACCTCATTTGTCTTTGAATAAAAGTAGAAACTTTTCATAGTAATAACTTATTACCTCATAAACTTGTAATGACTCTGCCACTCAGGAGGATAGTCTTCTCAGAAACCCTGCCCAAATATGTCTGAGTCAGGGGTTTCAAAACAAGCCTAAGGACCGTCTTGTGGTGAGGTCTATCTTCATCAGGGGTCTGAATTCTGCTGGTGTAGTGGGTTGTCTGTTAGCCTGCTAACCACAAGTCCACAGAGGGAAATTACCAGCCACTCCTTTTACTCCAGCGATGAGTGATAGTATCAGAATCTCACAGGGGCAGTTCTATTCTGGCATGTAGGGTTGTTATGAATTAAAGGGATATGATGCAGCGAGTTTTTGAGGTCTTGGTGGTGTCATCAGGTAAGCACTGGGCTGCTAACAGCAAGATCAGCAGTTCAAACCCCTCAGCTGCTCTGAGGGAGAAAGATGAGGGTACCTACTTTTATAACGATTGACTGTCTTGGGAACAAGATGATACAGGGTCACCATGAATCAGAATAGACTCATGCGAATTTTGGCTTACTCAGGGCAAACTTTCTTTCTTTTGATGATTGCTGCTTATCCTGCCACATGGGGACAGAACCTAGCTTCCAGAACCTTCCACAGAATGTGGGGGTTCCTCTATAGTATCTAGCAGTACTCAGGCTGTAAACTCTGGAACTGCCAATGTGGTCTAGGTGACTGAAGCGATATGGGATTCCATGTTGAACTGGGGAGGATGCCCCTCACCCTCACCATGCCAAGTTGCTCCTGTCCTCTTCATGGGAAATGAATTCTTCATCTTTTGTTTGAGCACCTTTTCACAGAGAGAGAAACCCTTTAGCCCTTTCTCCAAGTAGCCTCACTTTCTTTCATCACAGGCAAGGAAATCAGCCAGCCAAGACGGAAAATTAAACCAAGACAAAACTTGTCATTCAAGTTCACAGAATCCTACCAATTCATCAGTTGTGCCCAAACATGTAAACTTTATTTATGGTCCAGTGTTAACTCTGTCTGAGAGAAGGAATTTAGTGGTGGGTAAGGGCTTTACCAGTTTTGTTACCTTGGGACAAGTTAGTAAATCTCTCTTCTAATCAATGTCAATGTTATGATTTTGTCTTTGACTCCTTGTTTAATATGTTGTTTCATCCCCCCATATTTATGAAGCTTCCCCTTTTCAAGATGAGAGGTTACCCGCCCTCAATTAAAAAAACAGAGAATAGCTCTACTAGGAGGAGCTGTTGTCATACCCATTTTTCCTGCTAGGTGAGCATCAAGCAACTCACTCTGAGTTAGTGCACCCAGTGGCATTGCCTGGGAAGGTTCTCATTGGTCAGAGTGAATTTTTTTTTTTTTTTTTGTAAAAGCAGTTTCACTTGAACCTCACTTTTGTCATGGCCAATTTAAAAGAACAGTGTGCGCCTGTGAATTTTTGTTTCCTACTTGGAGAAAACATTGCAGAATCTGTTGTGATCTTGAACATAACTTATAAGCAAAGAGCGAGGGAAAAACTCAAGTATATGAGTTTTCTCATTTCAAAAGAGATGAAATGCCCATTGGTGAAAAAATATCTTTCTGGACATCTGTCAACTTCCCATATGGATGACAATGTTGATTTATAGTGCATTTGGAGTTCATTCCACAAGGTCAGAATGCTTTCTATTTAGAGGTTCTGAAATATTTAAATGCTTTCTATTTAGAGGTTCTGAAAAGATGGTAACAGTGTGTGACAAAAAGTCTGATTTGTGGCAGATGGGGGTCTGTTTTTGCCACTGTGACAATGTACCTGCTCATGCAGCCATCTCAGTGTGCCAGTTTTTTGGCAAAAACAGCAGCATGTCTCTCTTGACCTACACATCTTAATTACCTGGCCTTTCTCCATGAGACTTGTTTTTGTTTTCATGAATAAAGAGGGACATGAAAGTACAACAATTTGAAGATGTAGAACAGGTGAAGAAAAAAATGAGGGAGGTGCTTCAGTCCTCCAAACAGATAAGCTTGAAAAATGTTTCCAAGAATAGATTCACAGATTGGAAAAATGTATTAAGTCTAGTGGAGAGTACTTTGAAGGTCATAAACTTGTTTTGTAAAAAAATTTAAATACATACCTCTAAAGAGAAAATTTTGGGTACCCTCTTATAGACTAAAGATTAAAGACTTAAATCTTTAAGAAAGAAAACTGTCTCATCTCTTTCTGTTTTAGCAGCTGGTGGATTTGAGTCACCAACCTCTCAATTACAGTTCAAACACTTAAGACATTGTGCCAGTGTATTTACTGCAGGAATTTGACCACGTTCCAGCTGGTTCTATCATGGCTTCTAAAGTGAAAGTGGAACAGATACAAATTTTGAGAAATTGGGTGATTGGGAACAATAACCAGAATGGGAAAAATTAAAACCCCGGAATGGAAGACTGGGCAGAGGTGTAGTAAACATTTCAGAAGTTTGACTGATGAGACTGGGTTGTTGTCAGGACTGTGGAGAGCAACACATATACAAAGCATAGCTTGGTTGGCTTCTGTGCATCTTTCTTATTTAAGAAGGAGATTAAGTGCCTAGCAGGATTTTGAGACCTTGTTTTCCCTCTCCAGCTGTTGTTAAGACTCAACTAAATTTTAAAAATGGTTCTGGTTATGCTTCCTTGGCCATGAGTGAACCAGGAAGAACCAGATTGAAGACATTTCCCTCTGAGTATTGTTCTCACCGTACCCCACACATTTTTGTGGATTGCGTTTTTGTTCTTATTCAATTCTTAAGTATCTTCCAGTTGCCCTTGTGATTTTTTTTCTGTGATTCATTGTTTAAAATGGTGTTTAATAGCCCCATATTTGTTTAATTTTCCCATTATTTCCCCCCACCCTTTCCTTCTCTTTCTGATTCTTACTTTCACTTCACAGTGATCAAGGAAGATATTTTGTATGAGCTCAATCTCTTTAAATTCACTGAGACTTATTTTGTGGCTTAACGTAAGGTCCATTCTGAAGAATGTGCTATGTGCACTTGAGAAGAATACTTATAATTCTGTGGCTCAGTGGAGTGTTCTATACATGACTTAGGTCTAGTTATGTCATGAAATTGTTAATCCTCTATTTTCTTATTCATATTCTGTGTAGACATTCTATTCAGTGCTTAAAGTGAAGTAGGATGTTTTTCACTTAATGTAGGCCTATTTTGTATTCGGTTCTGACAAAGTCTGCTTTATTCTTAGGGATTCTCTTAGTTAGTGCATATGTTGAGTTATTATATCTTCTTGAACTGACCCTTTAATTAACATAATTTTCTTGTCTCATGACAGTTTTGGCAGAATATTTTTCCCCTGATATTGATAGAACCACCTCAACTCTCTTTCGGTTAATGCTATTATGGAATATTATTTTCCATCCTTTCATTTTCAATATGTTTTTATTTTTGAGCCAAACATGAATCTCCCATACCTAATACATAGTTGAATTATTATTATTTTTAGTTGAATTCTTAAAAACATCCATGCTGTTAGAGTTTACTTTTCTGTTGTTGTTGAGCACATCCAAAATAAACAAAATACAATAGCAACCATATCTATCTGCTCAATTAGGTGACTTGATGGCAAACATTCTTTTTCTTTTCTTTAAGACTTTGAGATACCATTTCACGCCTTTCTTATTGCCATGGTTTTTAATCAACATTATGTGAGTTACTCCTCATTCCTTTTTCCTATCTAATCTTTGAGTTGCCGTTGTCATTCTGATCCCGTATTAATAGCTCTTTAAAAAAATGCTCAAAGTGTACAGTTCTTATTAATTAAAAGGAACTTTTTTTAGATTTTAACACACAGTTCTTATTAATTAAAAGGAACTTTCTTTAGATTTTAACACTTCAGTAGATATTTTGGTTTAATATTTTAAAGATAATCTCAGGTAAATAGTTCCAAGGATTTTCATCTGACCTTTTCATAGATTCTAGAAGATCTGGAGTCCATGAGAATTTGAAATCATAGTATGTTTTTTCCTACTTTTGATCAGGATTCTTTCAAAGGAGTTTAATTAAATGTTCAGCAATAGTAACAAAAGGCTATCCAGCTCTGGTCTCTTGAAAAGGGACACATTTCTCATGGAAGTGATTGCCACATGGTTTGCTCCCCTTACGCTTGATTCTTTTCCTCCCTTGGCTGTTCCAGGCAGATAAAGACTCATTATTGCACCTTGGAAGGCACTTGCAAGCCTTTAAAACTTCAGTATGATACCACAAACTAGGAGGTAGAACAGAAGCGCTAAATAGCTTATTATGACTATCCCATGAAATGATGGCTCAAACCAGGAGACCAAAACGTCATGAAAATTTTGATTGTAATTATATTTATAATACAATTTTTGCCAATTCAATTGTTTATGGTTGTACAACTTTTTGAAAACAATTCCAAAAATCAGCTGTACAATTTTACTCTTAAAAAATTCTCTTCTTCACTGTGAATTAGGTGAGGAATTTACATAGCAGATGATCAATTTTTGTATTTTACAACTTTTTCATCTTTTTCTCATGTTGAGTAGAGACCAATAGTTGTATCTCCGATGACCTCGGAGCCATCTAAACCTTTACAGACCCTGGATACCACACACTTCACTGGGTGTGAGCTGTATTTGACTGATTTGTCCCATGAGACTATGATCCTAAGCTTTTAAACCTAGAAAACTAGGCTAGGAAGATGTTAAGCTATGTCTGAGGAGTACCTGCAGCCATGTCTTTAATAAATATATATACCTGCCTCCACAAGTCTTCATTTACATGTACATATAGATACCTTGGAACCAACTCAACAGTACTAAGCAACATCTCACATAGATGCTTCTAAGGAACATTGGTGGTGCTGTGAAAAAAGCATTGGGCTGTTAACCACAAGGTAGACGGTTCAAACCTATCATCTGCTTTGTGGAAGGAAAAGGAGGCTGTTTGCTTCCATAGAGATTTATGATATATAGAGATATAGTCTTGGAAACCATGTATTAGGTTGATATGAGTTGGAACTGATTCAATGGCAGTGGGCTTTTTCATTTGTTTTGATTTTAAAGATATTTCTATTATTTCTGTCTCATGTATATGTATGAGGGTTTTTCAAAATGTTAATGGAAAATTTGAACTAAAAGATAATGATTTTTTTCATGAAATTTTTAATTCTCCTTCACATATCTAACCTATCCATAGACATGTATGTCTATATCCATCGTTAGGTTATCTTAGATTCACTTTATATTCTTTGTTGGATTTGTTACCCTTGTATATATGTCCAATTCTCTGAAACAGAGTGTTTCGTTATTTCACTATATGTTTCACATAGGTTTTATTACATATATTATTTTAAATATATGCAATATATATTATTAAATATAATAAATCTTCATTCTCCTTGGCATTTATTTTTATGGTTTGCTATAGGTGGTAGCTACTTGCTTAGTGACTTTCTAGACCAGCCTTGTCATGCACATGTATTTTTTTATCATGGGCATCTCTGAAATCTCTGTTCTTTTAGCTTTTGTTTTCCAGTGTCTCGACCAATATTTTCTTCACTGCAAAGATGCCTTTATCTTTTCCCTTTGAAGGAGAGAGAAAAATACCCAATAACAAATCTCAATCTTTTGAGAAAGCCTACGTTGGTCCCTTCTTTCAGCACCTACACAGGCCAGTTGTTACTCTGTCTTAGTCTTCTAGTCGTGAGTTTAGTGAGCCTAGTCAACCAAGGGAAAGCCCAGGGTCTTCTCAAGTCTTCCACGAGCATGAATCCTGCCCTGGGTTAGTGTGTGAACTTCCAAATCCCTCACTAGGCACTGATCTTCAAAATGATCTTATCCTCTTATGCTCCAAAGAAAGTGTCTTCTTACGTTTCCTCTTAGACTTTCAATTTTTATGCCTCAGCCAGAAAACAGACGCGATATTTTAGGAATAAGGTCAGCTCCATCCTCTTCCAAACTAGCACACGGGGCATCCTACTGGTAACAAGATTGCTTGTTGTCTGAAGACTGCTCCTGAGCTAGGGGAGAGTTGGCCGAAGGATAAATTGAAATGGCACTGTTTTCCTGCCATTTTTAGTCGCCATATTTTTTCCTTTCTAAATTGTGTTTATTTAAACATTTGTCACCGATTTTTTTGGCATAAGAAGTCAAAGCAGCAAGAAAACGTTTTGAAACATATTGTAGTAGCAATTGAACGATACTGCTGCATCTGCTTGAACTATGGAATGCTCGGATATCTGTAAAGGCTCCCAACAAAGTGCTAAAAAATTAATGATCCATAAAACTCAATGAGTTAAATATATGAAAAAGATTTGTGCACTCACCATCATAATCAATTTTAGAACATTCTCTTCATTATTGTATTCATCATTATTATTAACTTCCCATTACTTCCAACCTCCCCTGCCATAACCCAAAGGAACTATTAATCTAGTTACTCTCTCTATGGATTACCTATTTTAGATTTCATATTTTAAAAAATTACACAAAAGGCCCCAATAATGACGACAATATAAAACAGAAAAATCTCACTGTAAAAGAAAACAGAAGGTAAAAGAAACTAGGACAAATTAAAAATGAGTCAAAAGAGAAAGCAAATGATGTCAAATTTTAACCTAATTATGCCTGCAGTCATCCACTTTCCAATGCTCTGTGTCTGCGGGTTAGACTGTTCACATCCCTAGTTAATGATTTGAAGGATTTTAATGGAGGCTAAATCCTGCGGCTAAAACAATGGATGTGGGCATTTATCAGCATCCATAACCTTTTGTAAGCTGGTGTTCAGAATTTAAGCTCTAATACAATTCCCTCATATGATCTTGGGATGTCATTGTTTACAATCTTGGGATTACAGGACCCGCTGTGCTCCTTCTCTGCGGACTTAGCTGACACCTCACTTGGATAGCTGTTTGTTTTCAGACTATCAAGACCACTCATGCTAATCAACAGCCAGACACTATCTGATTTCTTCACTGCACTTTGCTGTAACATCTATTCCACCTGTTCCTCCACTTTTGATCCAGTGTTTTCTTGGTTGATTCAGAGTGTAGCTTGTTGTGGCAGTGACATAACCTACCGTCAACTTAAGAAAGGGGTGGAGTCTAGCCTGTCAATCAGCTTGCAGCTGGATGATCTCATTTGGAGGTTGGACGGAGATAAGTAGTTCACCGGAGGCCAGGCACCTCCTTTCTCCTGGAAGATATTGCGGTTGATAAGTCACATGGAACTATGCTGATGGAGCCAGAGCCCCAAAGCTGGAGGAGCCAGTGGAGACCAATGCCAGTGCTGAGATGCTTCTACTGCCACTCGATCCACAAGATTTTCCACCCACTGCCCTGTGATCTTCCTGTATTCAGCATCCTTGCACGTGCTGTATGTGTCTGAAGAGGAACTTATAGATTGGTATTGGACTTGTGGGCTAATATCGAACTTATGGGCTTGATCTGGACTGGACTGGGACGTTTGATATAAACGTACTCTTTGGTATAAAGCTCTTTCACATACACGTGAGTGTCTATGAATTTGTTTCTCTAATCCACCCAAACTATCATACTTGTAGACCTTTGACCGTTTTCCAGAGTCCTGACAATATTGATTTTGACATTTTTCCCCTTGAGTTTTAAGTGGTGAGATAAGTAAATATCATTGTGTTCATGAATAATTTTACTGGTAAGCAAACATTTTTCGGGGACAATTAGGGATTTCCATTGATCTCTGGAAAGCTAGTCCTAACAGCTAAGAATGCTAGAAGGAGTTACATTTGGCTGCAAGCAGCAGAAAACATAAGATAAATATGCAGATGAATTCTAAAAGTAAGGGACCCAGGGCTGCTTTTGTATCCTACTCTGTTAGAATATGAGACTTGGATTTTTTCTGTTTTCTGTCATCCATAGACCGTAGCTTTTGACTCATGGATTCGAGTGTTTTCTTGATGTTGGGGAAGGGGGACAAAGAGTACAAGATGAACCATGTTCATGAGGTACTTTCAAAGGAAAGTGTCACTTGTCTTTTCCATGTCTATCCGAATGGGCAGAAGTGAGTCAAATGGCTTCTTCTAATTTAAAGGGAGGCAAGAGCTGTCTTTATTGCAAATGGAAATGGGACTCCAGAAACTGGGAGTTCCCATTTCTAAGGAAGAATAGCAGTGGGTAAGGGGGCAGAGACGAGGTGGTCTCTCCATGAATTTTTCTATTGTTACTAGACTTTCCTAGGTTTAATGAATGAAAGCCAAAACCAATTATCTGTGGCAGATCCCATTACTGTTCATTATTGAACAGGAAGACAGTGCCACGCAGAGGCACCTCGATTGGTCCTAAGGAAGTTTGGAGATAAGACAGTCTGATGTTTCACTAACTACTCAATACTGTGTCTCAAAGCACCTCAATCTTGGTGGCTTAGAACAACACTAATCACGTGTTCTCTTTCATCATTTCTATACATCCAGTCTTTGAGACTGTTTGGCTGGGTAATTCTGTCTCTGTTTTCACGAGGTTATAATCACATGTTGGCTGCAGCTATAATCATTAGTCAGATTGACAAGGGCTGCAGAATTCCCTTCCAAGGTGGCTCACTTCCAAGCCATTCCATGCTTGTACTGGCAGTTGGCAGGAGTTCTCTGTTCCTTTGATGTAAATCTTCCTACAAGCAAACTTGAATTTCTTCATGGCATGGGGACCAATTCCCTGGGATAAGCAATCCAGCTGACAAGGGCAGAAGCTGCAATGTGTTTTATGAGCTACCTTTGAGTAAACAAGCAATCATATCTACAATGTCCTTTTGTGACAGAGGTCAGATCTGGGGGCAAGAATCCTTGGAGGGGAGACTTGTTGCGAGCTATAGTGGAGGGTGGCTATCAAAGTGATTATTTAAACAACTGAACACCACTCAATGGCGGGTTGCTTTCATATGGCTCTATGACTATGTGTTACTTTGAGCTACAACAACAAAAAAACCATGAGGGGGCCACAAGTCTGACTTGAGTTCCTGGAGTCTTTTGAATCAGAAAGACAGGGAGGAGGCTCTTCCCAATATAAAGACAGACACTCTCACTGCCGTGGAATTGGTTATGACTCAGACAGTCTATAGGCCAGGGTGGAACTGCCCATGGGGTTCCTGAGACTGCAGTTGTTGAGGAGAGTTGAATAGTGGTTCTCAACCTGTGGGGGTCACCTAAACATGTTCCGATGGTCTTAGGAACCAGACAATGCTTCTCTAGCTGTCTCCAGGTGGGTCTGCCCACACGCAGATGCTCCCTCATTCAAGTAACCAGAGCGAAGACTGTAACCCATGCTGCACTATGCTTCAAGACAAAATTTCATTTATTTGTCATTAGAAATCAATATTTCACAATAGTTACATATTGTTTTTGTGATAAATCACTGTTCTTTCATTATGTTCAATTCGTAGCAAAAAATACATCCTGCCTATCATGAGTCATAACAGTAGCAAGATTACAGTTATGAAATAGCAATGAAAATAATTTTATGATTGGGCATTACCACAACATGCGGAACTGTATAACAGGGCTGTGGCCTGAGGAAGGTGGAGAACCACTGGAGTAGAATGTTTCATCTTTCTCTTATGGAGCGGAATGTGGTTTCAAACTGCTGACTTGTGGTTAGCAGCCTATCATGTAACCATTATGATACCAGAATAGTGAATTTGCTGTAGACATAGTCAGAACGTTTGCATTAGAATGTATAGTAGAATAGAAAGAAGATCTCTGCGAGCTAAAATAACTGGATTCTAGATCTGGTGCCACGATTCACTAGCCATGTCCTCTAGGCAAACATGTAAAACCTTCTGTGCCTTACTTTTCTCGTCTGTGAAGTTGGAAAGGTGGCATTACTTCACCTGCTTTCCAGGGATAGTCTGGGATTGAGACAATGCAGTATCAGAAAAATGCAGTGAACACGTTTTATACACACCGAGGTTCCAGCCTGCTGACTTGGCTTATTTTGTGCCACTCGTTTGTCTTTAAATGATTTGTAGCCCTTTTCTAGAGAAAGGGAAATAAAATGCAGAGATTCTTCTGGGGTCTGCAGATGCCACAATCTCTCTCGTTTGGAATGGAAACTGCCTCCTAGAGAGAGATTCCTAAATGAGCTTGGACCTTCTTTTTGTTTCCAGGTAGCCACTGTTGGTGTTTGTGAGTAGGATGATATTAAACAGCCGTATATGCACACCTCTTTCATGCAAATGTAGGGACTCATAGACCTCCTGCAGCCCATCCATGAATTGCTGTAATGGTCCAACCTTCAAATAAAAAACCCTTCCCCGGGGGTGGGGTGTAGAAGAGTTACTTAGACCAGCTGTAAGAAATTAGACCATGCATAAAAGAAATCGGCAGGCAAATATTTTAATTAAAATGGATATTACGACACGAGCCTCTTCACCAGACTGCAGCTGCTCATTCAGGAGTTGCCTCTCCTTCCCACTTTGTTAACCCCATCCTGTCCAGGAGTCAGTCCTCCAGACTGATGTCACAGTACCAAAGGAGTTTCCTGGGCATGCCAAGGCTGTGGGTACCTGGGGGACCTTAGACTCATGCTCAATATTAGAGCATCCCTTTAATGAAAGCGTCACACGCTACAAACACACAGCCTTTGTCAGATGCACACGTAGCATGTTCCTGCAAGCCCATTTTGTTGTTAGCAAGCAGTTCCTATTTGGAAAAAGGAATGGATAGAATGTCTCTCTAACTAACTCTGATGGTGATGAAATATACAACAGTCTGCCTGACTGTGCAGTGCTCGATGTTAGGAATGGTCACTGTATCATCGAGTTTGTACAGCACCATCTATTTGAAGGATGAGAAAACCGAGGCTCAGAGAAGTGGAGAGGCTCTGCCCACAGGGTGCTCACCCAGCTATCTGTCCTTTCTACACGATAGCTTCCTGACCAAGTAGTTCATTCACGTTTATTGAACAAGCACAGAAAGTTCCGGTGCCATTGTCACAAAAGAAAAAGTCTAGCTGGATCCCAAATGAGATCAGACACCGTTCAAGACCAGTCCGATCAATTGTGAAAGTCATCCATGGACCATGGCCAATGGGCCCCAATCCCCCACATTTGTGCCATACTTTGCTAGGGAGCCAAAGACTGAGAGAGAGGTTAAACACTTCCCTGGCAGCGATTGGTTTTCTGTGGTACCAAGTTTGTGAACAAAGGTCTTTTGTTGCAGTTGAGTCAAGAGTTATAGCCTTTTTGGGGGAAGGTAAGCAACCTCAGGCTTATTTCACATAGAACATTCTAGATAGGTGTTTTCTATGCAGGGCAATATAAGTTTCTTGCCAACCACCTCTGACCTAGCTGGGATGGACACCACTCTACTTTCTCTTGGTGAGACCACTGACTGGCAGGTGACCATGGCCATCTGTTGGTCTCCCGGGGAGTTGATGTCCCATGAAGCCCAGTTGTTTTCCAGAAGCAGACAGTGCTCATAGTCATTTGGGTTTACCCTTTAACCTCATCCCCACCTAGCTGTACTTTCTCTAGTTATCTCTCAGACTCAGTTCCTTAGAAATAGACTGAGATGGGTCATTGTGTGCAGGAGGCTTGCTGGGGAGAAGTAGTGCTTTTGGGAACTAGAACAGTTAGGAAAAGAGGACAGCAGGACTGGCCAGAGGAGCAGGTGGTGTTTACAGCTTAAACCTGGGTCAGCTTCCTGGGGGCCTCTGGGGTTGGGGTAACCCTTCAAAGGGGTCCCAAGTCAAGGCAAAGGACCTGCCTGAGGCCCTGTATCCCATATCCCGGGGGTTGGACTCTGACTTTGGACTGGGCAGCTAGCTCTCTACAGGAGGGCCAGACTTAGCAAGGGCAAGCTTGGAGGTAAGGATGCTCATATTCTTTGTAGCTGGGTAGTGTGAAAGTTGGTTCTGGAAAGAGAGTCTGGGTTTAGCATTGCCGTCTCCACTACACTTGGTGGTGTTGTACTTTGTAACCATCAAGTTGGCTTTCATTCATAGTGACCCCATCCACGGAGCCTCACTGTCTGGTACCAGGGCAGCTTCATGAACATTGCCATACTTCCCTTCATGGTTGCTGCACTCTGGATTTTGAGTGTCTTCCCACTCAGCGAGCTTATCTTCCAGTGTTACATTTGACGCTGCTCTCTTGGGATCGCTCAGGTTTTCATTGGCAATTTCTTTTCTTTTTTTTTTTTTTTAGAAACAGTCAAACCTTTTTTCCTAGTTTCAAATTTTTGCAGAAACCTGTCCACCGTGGGTGACCTTGAAGGTGTGTGACAAAGCAGTGGCATAGCTTCCAGTAACACAGCAACACACAGGCCGCCACAGTACAATACATGGGGGGGTCAGATGATGGCCATTACACTTCATTGATCACTAGATACACATGTAGAAGCTGAATTTGTCAGCACACTTTTAATGCAGTTTTTGTGGTAAAATTAGGTGTCTTGGCTGATAATTGGGTCTGCTTATACTTGAGTATATATGGTACTACTCAAACAGAAAGATTCTGAGGGTAACAATGAAATGGTTCCATCTCTCAAAAGTTTCAAGAAAAGTGATGTGCTAAACATATGCAGTCAAGTAAGGTTTGGCTGAGACCACAATCCATGGTCAAGAGAAACTATAAAAAGAAAAGAAAAAGGCTTTTATCTTGAGGCTTCTTGACAATGCTTATTTGGTGCTTGTTCTGTTTAATGAGTTTTGATTTTTGATGCTATAGGAGAGGCACGCTGCTTGAGATTTGCCCACAAAAGGTGACATACACAACTTAAACCAAACCAAACCCACACTGAAGCTAGGTGTGCATTTTTGTATCAAAATAGGTACTTTATCCTGTTATGTACCATATTTTTCAGGTCATAAGGCACACCCAGTTTTTAGAGCAGAAAAACAAGAAAAAATATTCTGAACCAAATAGTACCAGTATACTAATATTCTGGGGTACCACATCTTTGGACCATAAGACACATCCTTGCTTCCCCCCTACTTTGGGGTAGGAGGAAGTGCATCTTATGGTCCAAAAAATATGGTCATATGCAAAGAATTTCTAAAAATGATTTCCCCCTTTCCCAAGCATTTTATTCTGCATGTTGGCTCTGAACACAATGTTGCAAGGGGATTCCTCTGAAAATCAAAGTCAGCTAGATGGAAGGAACCACAGTCATTTCTCATCCATGGGTCTCAGAAATGGTCACAGTTGGGGATAGATGTCAGGAACTGCTTACTTCTCCAGACTCCCAGGTCTTGGCTTCATTTCCCCTCCACAGCCTCCTCTTTCCCTTTGCTCTTTAGGTGTCCTTGTGGCATTCTTGCTGGTGTAGTACTGGGTCAGAGCTGGAATGCATGATTAAGGTAGCTGAGCCTGCCAATTGCCCTTTGCCCGGCCGTGGACAGCAGAGACTCTGTACTTCCTGACACCTGCTTCTTCCCTTAGCAGACTCCTCCCTGGAGGACTCCAGAGCCCTGACCCACTCCTCCCTCCTATATACTTGGATTTAGGTAGAAGTTTCAGAGCTGTGGTATGCTGAGTAATGCTCCCCCACCCTCAACCCACCAAAAAAGATATGCCTATACTAGTCCCAGGAATCCCTGAATATCCATCCATATAGAGGGGTTTGGGGGGGGGGGAAGGGAGGAAGACCCTGCAGTTGTGATTGAACTTAAGAGTCCTGAGATGGGCATATGATCCTGAATTATCCTCCAAAAAACAAAAACCGTCATCAAGTGTCATAGGGACCCAAGACAGGGAGTATGATAGATCAGACTGGCCTGACTCCAATTATGATTTTTTAAAAATTTTGTACTAAAAGGATTGGGGCCTTCCATCACATTCATTAAATTGTATGACCGACCTCCCATTGTGGCAACAATGGAGCAAAACATGGTCTAGCTTTATGCTGTTGCTGCAATCTGTTGTGGATAGGACTGTTACAAAGTATAGGGTGTTCCCTGGCTCATTTTCAGAAGTGGAGTGCCAGATAGTCTCTCTTCGTGTGGAAATCAATACGTGTTCAGAGTCATAACAGCAGGTGAGTTTCCATGGACAGATGGACAGTGGCTATGCAGGAGGCTTGTTGGTTGGGGACTGAAGCCAGGTCTCCCAGGTGGAAGGTGAGAACTGTACGCTGAACCAAATGTCCCTCTGTATCTTTACCTTATTTCCTGTTTGTATATCCTGTTTGTATATTCACTTCCAATCCCAGGCTGGGAAACAAACAAACATCAGCAATAATAACTTGTAATAGTTCTCTGGTGTCTGGTAACCTAGCTGGATTATTTTTCCCTGGAGGGGCCTGAACTGGACAGGAGTGAGAAATATCCATAGATCTGTATGCTGAAAAGGATCTAGATCTTGAGCTTGCCTCGCCCCTCAACATTCACCCATTTTGGACTTGTGTTAGCCAGAGGCTGGGCTTTCGAGGCTCAAACCTTGGGAAGGCTGAGAACCCCCAAATGAATATTCTGGAACTTTTCACTCGACTCTTTGAAGAAAGGTAGCCGGTTAGTGCTGGAGATAGGGAGCGGATAGCAATGAGGACAAGAATGAAGAAAATGTTCTAAAATTGATGGTGGTGATGATGGTAACCTCTTCTTGATGTGATTAGACTACTAAGTAGTACTAATTGATATTTGAATTATATGCTGATCAAACTGTGTGTGTGTGTGTGTGTGTGTGTGTGTGTGAGAGAGAGAGAGAGAGAGAGAGAGAGAGAATATAGCCCAGGTAAAAGGAAAGGAAATGGATGGATTTAGCTGCCTTCCTGTGTGTTTGGGTATGTTACTTCCTCCACTTCTCTGGATTTCGTTTCTTTGCTTCTAATTAATAAATCAATTTATTGGGGGATCTTACATATAATAATCAATGCATCCATTTTATCAAACAGACATTGGCATTTATAAATGGCATTGACAATTTGAAAACATTATCTTACTTCTTGAGCCCTTTGGTCTCAGCTCTTCTTTATAACCTCCCTCCCTTCCCCTACCATCCCCTCAGACCCTTTATATACTATGTATTGTTATTATCTGTACATATCTTACACCACCCATTCTGTTCCTTCACCTACTATCCTGGTATTCGTTCCCCTCAAGGGGGGTTATTCTGCTTTCATTGCTATCCACCCCCCCTCCTTTATTCTCTTTCTCTTCCCCAACGATCCTGGAGTCATTACTCTCATTACTGTTTCTGAGGGGGTTGTCCATCCTGAGTTCTGTATATTGAAAGCTCTCATCTCTACTGATGTATGTACACTGGTCTACCAGGATTTGTGAGGTAGGAATGAGATCATAATAGTGCGAGGAGGCAAGATAAAAGAACTAGAGAAGTATTGTGTGTTTTGTTCATGCTAAACTGCCCCCTGGATGTATCTTCTCTTCTGGGCAGCTCCTCTGCACAGAAATGTTCAATTATCCCTGGATGGAGTCTGAGTCTCTACTTTGTCTCCTCTCCTTCATCTCGATGACATTGTTTGTTTTTGAACTTCAGCTGTCTGCTATCATTGACATCTCATGATCACACAGGCCTGTGTGCTTCTTCCATGTTTCTCTGGGTTTTAGATTTCCCATCTGTAAGGTGTGGCTCTTTCACAGTTTGTGGTTTATGTAAGGCACCCCAGGCACTCTCAGGACCAGCTGCCAGGAGGGCTGCCCCTCCAGACTTTCTGCGGAGTCCCAGGAAGTGAGTCAGTCTTCTCCCTTTCCCTCCTCCTTTCCTACCTTTCAGGGTCCCCTTCTTCACCTAGCAATTCTTCTCTGGAACAAAGAGCTTCCTGTTCTTTATCTTAAAAATTCACTCCAAGGGATTCATGGAAGAGGGTCTGAGAGTTTGCAAATACCAGTCTTAAAACATCTTTGTTGAGTAAACTGTCCACACTTATCCACAGTCTGAGCTCCCTGCCCAGGAGTAGTGGGCTTGGAAACAGGAAAGGAGGACAGGAGGCATTTGTTCCCTTCTGTATCAGCAAAGGGGTGGGAGTGACTCATGGTGATACCAAGAGAAAACATCACAAATGGCCTCTGCAGGCATTTGATGTTTTATAATCTCCATCTACTTCTTGATTCTTGGTCAAGTAGAGTAAGAGGCAGCCAATTTGGCACAGGTGCCTGGGCTTGTCATACTTACTTTGAGACAGCAGCAGCAGTTCAGTGACATGCAGGGCTCTGTTTAACCAAGCCCTCTCTTTCAGCTTTGGTTGTGTTTCAAGCATATTTAGTGAAGCAATAGATTAAAAAAAAGAGTGAAAAAACTCCCAACAGATGATGATTATAAAATAAGTCTAAGCTTTCCACAGAAAACCAATTTCAATCTGATTATCAGGTAACTTCTCCGTGTGTTACCACCCTAAAACTTTTCAGGGTCAACTCAAAGGTATTCTTTGGTGTATGTGGGCCTTTAAGGTCTTTGAGTGAGCCTCTCCCTCTCTGAATACTGCCAAGACCCCGGATGCATGTTACTGGATGCTCTTGAAGGGAGTCCCGTGTAGTTCACCTAGTTAAGTGGTTCGCTGCTGATCAAAAGGCTGGTGGTTTAAGTGCACACAAAAGTGCCCCAGACACAAGGGCCCGGGGATCTGCTTTGGAACAAAACCAATTATGGAGAAAATCCCGAGAGTCACAATACTACTCTGAAACGTGTGCGTGTGCCCTCGTCTTGACTTGGAATCAACTGAATGGCAACTGGTCTTGGCTTTTGGTGTTAGGATTCGAAGTGACGTGCCCATCCTAGATGAGGACCTCATATACTCTGTGAAGGTCTCGACCTTTTCTAGGGTGAGAGGGTAGAGGACAAACGAGAGGAGAGCAATCCGAGTGGTAAAATAATGCTTTATTCCATGGATGAACAAACGCTACCATGCCACATCCTCCCACTTCCCTCCTACCAGACCTTGTGGCCAGAGCTGGCATCCCCTTTCAGACCATGTTGGCTTCCTTGTGGTTGAGCCCACCAAAACAGCAAAAGTATGAACATGTAGCATTCAGATCAGTCCAGTGTGTCAGCATGATGGCTCTTCTGACAAATGACAGTCTCACCTTAAAGAAATCCTGCGATGGAGATGTGTCAATTGAATTCATATCCAAGGCTCATGTGAATGAAACCCAAAACCCCAAACGCCAAAAAACGAATGAACAAAAAAAACCAACCAAAAAACCAAACCAACGTGGACATATCTTCTCTGCCAACGAGATGTCAAGGACACCCACAGCAGGACCAGGAAACTGGAGACATCTTCCCTGACATTTGGGTTGTCAACAAGCTCAAAAGGAAAGGACAGAAATGGATATATTTCAGACTAGCACTTCTAGAGAGTTTCAGATCAGCCAAAGAGTGTTAGCATGCATGCTAAACACAAGATTAGTACTGTGGATGGGCGTGTGGGCCGGGACAACTGCACAATGATGGACGCACATTCCTTTCCTATATACAACAAAATGAAATATACACTGTGGATACTGGCTGTACATTTGGTCAAAGGGTCGTTCACAAGGCTAACATAGGACATCACCCTTACTGGCTGCAGCAGGTAAGGGCATCAAAGAGATCCTGGATGACTGCCAGAGGCACTGCCCCCTCCCCAGCTCCCTAGTGACTCTGGGGGACAGGATAGAACTGCCCCTGAGAGCTTCCCAGACTGTAATGCTGGACAGGAATCGAGGTGTGTGTGTGGCCCTGGCCTATACCACGAACCTGGGGTGGAAGCCAAGCGTCGTCTTTTTGTTTGTTTCTTAACCAAATGCCACCAGAAAAGTCTGACCATTTACTGAGGTGGACGAGGATGGTTTTAAGGAGATATGCGGATGGACAAGAGGGAATCTACAACTGTGTGGGAGAGCAGGGCTCTGGATTCCATTTTTGTTTTAAGTGAACAGTACCAGATGTTTTTGCCTCTCTCAGATCTTCGCGATGTGTCCGCAAAGTCTGAAGGCGCCCCATAGCAGAGAGCGGCCACTCTCTAGCGGGTTCTTCACCCCCAAAGGAGAACGGTGACATGCTGACCAAGGGAGACAGAACTGAAAAGAACACAACAAAGTGAAACACAGCCACACCACCCTGTGACAGGAGACTGCGGAGCGTCAGGGAAAACCAGAGAAAAACAGCAAGGAACGCCTTAAGGTTAACCACCACAGGCATAGCGGCAGTCCTATTTTGTACAGAAGGAGGTCTGTCATCTCCCTGCAGTCCCTTAGCGATGTGGGATCTCCTGATTACCGAAAGGGACAGGCCAAGATGGGGACCTGGACGGTGGGACAGCATTGTGCTGCCTTTGTGGCTGCCCCGGCACAGTGTGACGTGGGACAGGATGTGGTGTTGCGAAAGTAGCCGGTAGGTCTTAATGAGCGTGGTACTCTAAAGTTGACGGCAGGTCTTAATGATACCGCTGGAGAGTTCCAATGGAAGGGCCAGTTTCTTCCAGGCCTTCACTGCCGTGGTTCCTCAAGCTTTGTTCCTTGTGGGAGGGGCTGTCTGATCCAGCAGGGGCTTTGTGGGGGCGGCAGGGTGGGGAGGGAAGAGAAGACAATGCCACCGAGGCCTAGTTGTTCCCCCTCTTGAATCAGGCATCTTGGATGACGTACCTGGGGAAGGAGCTTATTTCGGGAGCAAAGCTGCCTTGGTCTCTGAGACACACATGCTATGAGACGGCACCCTCTGGCCTCCCCTCGGCCCTCGGAGGGGAGACGGAGGGTAGGGGACGTTTCTCAGTTGCATATTGTTATAGAAAGAGCCTCGCTTGTGCTTCGGGCTGCCTCGGCTTAGTCCTCCTCTTCTTCCTCTTTCGTTGGGACTGTGGGGAGTTTGTCTTGGATCCGGAAGCATTCCACGAAGAAGTTGATGAGGGAGCGGTCCAGGTGCTGTTTGAGGAAGACGCTGTGGAAGTAATGGTTTTCATCGGGGTAGATCTGCAAGGAAGGCACGAAAAGTGAACAGCCATGACCCAACCCTTCCTGGAGGCCGGGGAACGGATTTCCTCCAGGAGGCACCCAAGACACGGGGTCTAATAAAACCCCGGCTCCCTACCGCTCTGCATTTCAGCTGAGGAGACGAATTCTCTCAGCTGGGTTAAATCTGAATACACATAACTAGCTTCTTCTGCTCCTTGGTGCATTGCCTGACATCCCAGTTGGAAGGGACCTTGCCTTCCTCATGCGGTATGGAACTGAGCCTTGTTATCAAGATACCCAGCAGCCCCGAAAGCACCCCGTCCTTTCCATGTGCAGGGGGCTCTCAGGGAGAATTGGCTAGATCAGTCAGAAGTATTTCATAGGCCAGACTTATTACCGCCTGGGCCTATTTGATTCTGCAACATGGATAGGTGTTCATGGTTCCTGAAGGCAGCGGGCCAAGCTTTGAGGGCACTGGGACTCTCTCGGAAGAACAGGAAAAAATGCTGTGCTTTTTCACTAATCTTTGTGAATGGTGGAATCTTCCAGTTCTCAGACACACCCTCTAGTCCTGCTTCCTTGGGCTCAGAGCAACCCTGGCATGACTACTCTACACCTGTCGGACCTCAGACAGGTGAGCCTTTCTGTTCCCCCGTTTCCAGTTGCCTCAAGTGGGTTGATGAAAATAACAGGCTATGAAAATCGCATAAGGTTATGTGAGAACGACATGAGATGGTCTCCCTAAGGTAATTAGGACAAGGTCCAAGAGAGATAAAGGCAATACTAAGGGGGAAAAAGAACCCAAATTCACACATACCGAAACACCTCCCTGCCACAGAGTCCATTCTGATTCACAGTGGCCGTAGAGGACAGAGGAGAACTGCCCCTGTGAGTTTCGGCAGCTGTCACTCCCTACAGGAGTAGAGAGCCTCCTCTTTGTCCCTTGGAGCAGCTGCTGGTTTTGAACTGCCGACCTTGTGATCAGCAGCCCCGCACAATGGTAGGCAATGATTAGATTTGCAGCCCACCCAGAGGCATCGTGGAGGAAAGGTCTCACAGTTTCCTTCCAAACAGCTGAGTTTGAAAAAGCCGATGTCCCGCCCTGACAAAACGTTAAGTCTGCCTCTGCTCTGCTTATGCCTGCTCATGACAGCGCAGGTGTCCGTGGTCCCTCCCAAGCCGCTCCTTCTCTGTGGAAAGAACGTTCCCGCTGCTTTCCACGCGGGAGACCCAGTTGTTGTGCACGCACCTACCTGTAAGCTGTAATTAGCCTTTCCCTTAATTAGTTGTGTAATGAGTTCTGCCGTGTGCTGGAAATGGATTTTTTCTGTTAAAAGAAAGATGAAAAAGAAGAGGAACGGGCTTGTCAGACGCCATGGGGCCGTCGGGGGTAATGTCTGCGCAGGCAGGCAGGGGGTGGTCGCGGCGGCCTTACCGTCAGCGGTGGCATGGATGATGAGGAACTGCTGCTCTTCCAGGGCAGACACGCGGTGTGCCACTTTGGTCATCTGTGCCCGCGGAGACAAAGGGCGATTGTTAATGGAAGGGACGGCAGGCGGCCAGGTATGGGGATGGGGACCTTGCCGGGGGACGGGGAAGGAAGCCAACCAGAGACCCACGGTCCTAGGAACCTGTGAGCTTTGACTAAAATGCACAACCACCTTCAGGAGCTGCCAGGGGAAAAGACAGGGTGATGACAGTCCAGCTATCCACCACACAGCGTGGCCCTGCCTGCATGCACCAGGTGAAGAGATTCCAGATTGAATCCCTACATGGAGCTAATTGAATTGCTGTGACTGAAGTCATTGCTATGGTGAAAGTCATGAACTTCCTTGGCTGCTGCTAGAAAGGCCAGAGAGTCTACCCCACCCAGGGGCTCCTGGCAAGAAAGGCCTGGAGCTTTACTTCCCAAAAGTTGGTCACTGAAAAGCTTATGAAATGCAGTCCTTTAAGGCGCACAGGGGGGTCACCGTGAGTTGGGGTTTGATCCATAGCAACCATTCTTTTTACTTATTATCATCATCACCCGTGGCAGTCACGTAATCTGGTGTCAATTTGAGGATTAAGAGTGTGGGGGTGGAGTTTAGCCTGTCAATCTGGAGATCGTCAATGAGGCCTCTGTGTGGGCCTGGCTTTCTCCGGAGAATTCTGGGAAATCTGGCTGTATTTCCCCCTTGGAGGTGAGAGACTCCCTCACTCAGTCCCTTGGAGATGCTCTACTGACAAGGCACAAGGCGGACTCCCTGGGAGACTTCCCAGAGGAGAAGCCACATAGTTTACCCCAATGGAACCAGACCTCTGAAGCTGGAAAAGCCACATAGAGACTCTGGCCAGTGCTGAGAAGCTAACACCACCACTGGATCCTAAGACTTTCTTATCCACTGGCCTGTGATTGTCCTGCATTTGATGTCATTGTGTGTGTCTCATGAATCTGGAGAAGACTTTATAGACTGGTATTGGACATATGGGTTAACATCAGATTTGTGGGCTTGGACTGGACGGGGGTTGGATGTTTTCTCAATGTTCAATTGCTCTTATATAGAAATCTCTCCCTTATATACATATTTGTGTTTATGAATTTGTTTCTCTCATCTGCCTGAACCGACGCACCATCAGAAGTGTTTTCTTTTTCTTGATCAATGGCTTATATATAGGAGTCCTCACCATAGGACACTTCTATGAACCTAGGAAGGTTCCACCCCAATTGTTTCTCAAACCCCTTCTTAATTCCTCAAGTTAGACAAAAATAAGCTACTCTGTTCATGGGGTGGAGAGAGGCCATGTCCACCTAGGTTCACAGTATGAAGTAAGGACAGATCCCAAAGATGTTCTTAGGGAGGGCTTTGGTGGTGCAGGTGGGCAAAATATTTGGTCCAGGAAAGAGCTAGAGCTAGGTCGGAGACTTGAGGGATGGGAGAAAGGAATTCTGAGAAAAGACCAGAGACGGAGAAGTCCGCTCCATTTCACCCATTTTACCCCTTTGCCAAGTAGCAGGTGTGCTACGACGTACCTCATATGCCCTGTTGTCAAGTCCATGGAGACCCAGGTACCTTTCAGAAAAGGCAGAAGCTGGAAGAGAAGCAGAGAAAGGGCGCGTTACCTTGTGCCCTTAGACCTCCGCCAGGTGCCAAGTTCCCTTTGTGTCTCTGGGAGTGGTGGAGAGAGCTTCCCTCTACTTGTGCTAGTACACTTTTATTTTTTTTTAAACCAACCCCCTTCCATGTCTTGGACCTTTCCATAAGTAAACAGATGCTCCAGTTGTGACATTTAAGTATGTTAATGTTGGTGGTTGGCGGTTTTTCTTTTTCTTTTTTATCAGTACAGCAAACCTTAATTAAGTGAAACCTAATTAATCTTAATCCTAAATAAACAGGATAACCTTCTACTTCATCTTTCATTTCAGAACATAGAAAAGGGAACAGATACGATGAAGGCTGATTGCCCCCAGGGTTTAATTTATTTTTTACTTCTCGGCTGGTGTCCAGCTCAGCTTGTCCCCTAGCTTCCTGCAGTCACACCCCAAGCCGTGGCTCCAGTTGTAGCTTCTGAGGGAGGCCCCCCTGGGCCTGGAAGATTACTGAAGCAACAGCGAGTCTGCAGACAGGGCTGCGCCTTTCAGGGAGGAGAGAGTGTAAAACAGCTTCCACCAGGTTTCAGGCTAACCTCAGTTCATCGAAGCCCAAACATATAGGATCTCTAGTCCTGGATCCTGTGACAAATCAAGCCGTGGGGTGAGGGCCTGGGAATCTGAATTAGACAAATTGAAGTAGCAGGTTTTTTAAAAAATGAACAAAGTCTCACTGACTATGAAAAATACATTATGGGCTGCATGCTTTCCCACGAGGAAAGTCATTTTAAATTATTCTGAATTAGGAGAGTCCTTGTATAATTAAAAGTTAAAATTTGCATCGGAAAGGACACTGTGAAGACAGCACATCTGCTGTGAGATTTAGGTTGGGCTAGCCAGAGGGCGTCAAATCTATTCTTGAGATGGTCTTGAAGTTCAGGTGGGACGCACTCAAGGTCACAATTTGGCTCTCAGAGCAGACTTGTTTTAATTCTCTTCAGCTTCAACTCTAACTTGAATATAAGCAGTATCGGATGGTTTGTATAGAGTTGGCCCCTGGCCTTATTCTGATGTAGAGTTTAGAGACCATCTCAAGAACAGACTTATTACATTGAACACTAATTACAGAAGACTAGACGAGTTGTGAGTACAGATCCAGGACATCATAAACAAATACAGAAAAGGTCATTCAAAAGAAAAGGGGAGAAGGAAAAGACAAAAATGAATGTCATAAGAGATTCTGAATTTTATTATAAAACTTAGGTTAACTAAAGTGAATGGAAGAAATGATGACGTAAAAGAACTGGTCATATTTCCAAGTGCAGCTTGAGAACACTAAGATATTATAATGAAATGTGCAAAGGCTGGAGTTTGAAAAACACATTGGAAATAGTCACTTGCATTTTTCACAAGCTGAAATAACTGAAGAAA
The DNA here is from genome assembly GCA_004026705.1 of Nesogale talazaci. Classification (NCBI taxonomy): domain Eukaryota; kingdom Metazoa; phylum Chordata; class Mammalia; order Afrosoricida; family Tenrecidae; genus Nesogale; species Nesogale talazaci. Next base: position 61,009 of record PVJH01005733.1, read on the forward strand.
AAATTCACGCTTCAATTTGCAATAGTGAAGGATTCTATTAGTCAATTTTTGACATAAGCAATACGGGAAGGTGAAAGGAATACACAGAACACTGCATCAAACAGAACTGGCTAAAATTCAATTATTCCCGAAGGTAGCATACCTTCACAGTTTTTGCATGCTAAAAGTGAAGAGGATTTGAAGCAACTTTGGATTACAACTCAATATAGCAATAACAAATTCTCCTAACTGGACCAACAGACAAAATCATGATAAACCAACAAGGGTTGAAGTTGTAAGGAATTCCATGTCACGTGGCTCCACCATCAATGTTCACAAAAGCAGCACTGCAAAGGGCAAATCTCCTGCACACGACTATTTATTTGAAGTGTTAAAGAGAAAAGATGTCATCTTGAAAACCATGGTGCGCTGGGCCCAGGTCATGGTCTTTTCCAATACCCCATATGCATGTGGAAGCTGGGCAATGACTAAGATGGCTAGAGAATTGGTGTCTTTGAATGCTGATGTTGACAGATAGTGAATATTCTGTGGACTGCCAGAAAGAGTAAGTCTCTCTTGGAAGGGGCTCCACCAGAATGTTCCTCGAAGGCAAGGAAAGGGAGACTTGGTTTCATATACTTTGGACATGTTATCAGGAGGGGACTAGTTCCTAGAGAAGGATGCCTGGCAAAGGAGAACATCAACAAAAAAAAAAAAGAAAAGAAAAGAAAAAGAAAGAACGTTCTCAGTGAGAGGAATCGACAGTGGCTGCAATAATGAGTGCAAAGAGAGCACTCATTGTGAGATTGGCATAGACCAGGCAGGACTTTGTTCTGCTAAACAAACATGAGTACAACAGACTGGATGGCATCTAACAACAAAAGGAAGACAATGGTACCCCATGGTCTTTGGATTGCCATGTGGTTTTGGAGGATGAGCAACTCTGCCAGCCAAATGGGTGCAGCTGGGGTACAGGACTTGTTCTCACCCCTGTTCCCTGTCAAGGTCATCGGTTCTCTGAAGCCCTACCTTAAATGCTAATTCACAAAGCTACCACACACAACTTCCCAGTACTCTTACAAACATGTGTCAGTCACCAAGCCACTCATAGTCTGAGAAAGGGGCTGGTTGACCAGAGGGAGGAGACTATGATATGCCTCTACCCCATAACAGTGATAGCAAGGTGCGGGGTATACACTGACAGTTTTCACACCATGTATGTCCGACGACAAGTCTTCTTGACAAATCATTCTTTCGACCCTGCCTGGGGAAAGCTATTCTCTTCAGGAAGACATTGGCCAGATGCTCTGGGTACTGCCTAAGGAAGGCTGACAGAGAGCAAGGGAGAGTTGAGTCCTTTCAATTCCTGCAGTCTCATCATCCAAATAGGCACTGTCTCTCAAACCCTTAATCCTTCCAGCTGGATATCTGTCAACATGTGCCTCAGAGCTGTGGCCCAGCCAGACTCCAAGGCTGAAGGCAGAGTTTGGACAGACCTCGTCCCCTGTTCTTCCCAAGGTGCTTTTCATAACGCTTCACCTGTTTGCATAGGGCACCGAAGTCAGTCATTATGAAATGTGGGGCATGGGGTTAGAAGAGCAGGGATTGGGGTTTCAAGGGGTGGGAGAGAGACATACTCAGACCATATCAAGGACATTTACCATAGAGCTTGAAGTCTGTTATTGGAGAGAGAGCAGAGCCACAGGTGAAAATCTGAACTTCATTATCAGCCTTCACTGGGAGGATGTAAGTGCTTAGGTAGCCACCATAATCCTGCAGAGAGAGAGATAAAATGGACAGAGATAAGTGGGTGTAAATGTCAATAACTTAGTTATAAAAATAGTGTTAGATATAATGAGATCCGTGGCTCAACCATTTTTGTGTAGTTTTCTTCTTCTTTTTAAAATTTCATTTGAGAAGTTGCAAAGAGAGGTAAAGTATTATGTGTTGTGAGTTGTCCTCTGCTCTGGGTCTCAGTCTTGCACGACATGAAGATGAAATGTGACAACCAGTGGGGATTTCCAGTTGCAGTCTATGTCCATGTGAGGTCGCCATGAAGTTAAGCGACACGGGAGGCGGTTTTGATTCTATCATTACAAGTATTTACATTATTGAAAAGGTATGAGGCTATTTGGAGGCAGGATGGTCACAAAAGGAAGATGACTAGCCTAGAGCCCTCTCTGTCCCTAGAAGGTGAAGTGTATCACTGACCACCTGTTGAGGAATGTCCACATTCATGCTGATCATGGTCATGCCGGGACATGGACTAGGTGGAATGCTAGCTGGCTTTTGAGGAACTTGACCCTCACACGGGGGCCTCTATTCACCAGAGACTGCAGTCTTCTGACACGAGTCACCATAAGGACGCTTCTCTGGTTTGATGATTCAGTACATAACTCTGTTTCCTTCCTCCCCCCCACTTCAGTAAACCTTGTAGGTAAATGTTGCATAAACACAGAAATAAAGACTGCTACCTTCCCTTTGTGCCCGTGGCACAGACCAACAACTGCAGAAGGCATTTGTGAGAAATGTAATTAAGAACCTAATAGACCTGTCCAGCGAGTACCTGACTTCACTTTCTCTTTCCCTCAAGATAATGTACAAAGGAACATTGATAAATGAGTGGACCACATAAAAGCCCTTATTGCTGGAATTACTAAGCATCGAGCCTCTCCGTCTTAGAGTTTCATTGCTCACACACCACCACACGAGAATTGCTCTCAATAGATCAAGATTAGGTGTGAATAATAAAGTGATTTAAAGCGCTGGAACCAATGGATGTTTGGAATAAAAGGCAGCACAAACTCACCTTCCCAAACACAGCAACACGTGTTTTGTCAATGTACTGCTCTTTCAACATTGTCCTGCAAGATTGATGAAAGGGACAGCATTTAGTGCTCAAATAGAAATCATGATCACACTTCCTCCCTGTGGCCAGGAATAGTGTTTTCTCACCATTTTAAGTATGGAAATCCCCTCTGAAATCAAAGGAATCTCATGATTGTGGTAGAGCTTTTGTTTAGTTAGCACATAGGCAATAAAAAAAATTTGAAAGTTCTTTGCAAATGCTCCAAGCATAGAAAGTTGGTAGATGGAGATATTTTCATCAAAGAAATAGAATTCAGTCCTGGGAGACTTCAAGGTTCTGTGTGGGTCTCTGGCCTCCCATTGCTCTTCTCCCATGGTATGCCAGGTCCTGCGCTCAGACTCAAGGATGGTCCTCCAGACTGAGGAGCTCTGGCTCAATGGTGCAGGGGTTAACATTTGAGCACCTCAGAGCCCCTTGTTCCCCACTTGGGAAGAGGTCGCTGTCTTGTGCCTGGCAGCAACACTTCTTCTTTGGGCTTCTGGGTAAGTCCTTGCCTTAGGAACAACTAGTTTAGTGCCCCAGTTTGTCTTTTTCTGGGTCCTTACCTTATTTTCTAAAGGATCTCCACACCCTTCTCCATTGTGACCCTCATTGCCCCATCAATTAATTGGGGTGTTTCTTATTTCTGGACCCACATTGAGAAGCGGAATCCTGCCACCTATTAACTGTGTCTACCAAGGATCGGTGGGTGTTCTTTGAATTCCTAAATAAAGCCTATTTCTTTGACCCCATCCATGGTCAGAGTGCCTTCCTTCCTTCCTTCCTTCTTTCCTTCTGACTTCCTTAATATCTCTTCTTCCACTTCATGACAGTTACATTATTTCACTATTACATTCTATTATCTCATCGTGTTTATTGTGTTCTGCTTGTTGGAGAAGACTACTCATATCATTGATAAATCCCTCTTTTGCTAGCCTGATGGGAGAAAAAACCTCCACAGGAGTCCTCAAACTATGGCCGTGGACCACATGTGGCCCACCGAGGCAACTGGGTGTTTTTGCCACCATTGCTGTCCTGCTTAGCAGTCAACTCATCCCAGGCCTGCAGTGAATTTGTTCATAGTTTTCTTTTTTAAAATTATAGTCCATCCTTCCAACAGTCGGAGGGACAGTGAACTGGCCCCCTGTTTAAAAAGTTTGAGGACTCCTGAGGAGGTCAGCTTTATGCGTAGAATACTTTTTACCCAGTTCATGGCAGAAGTGAGCAAATATAAACTTCCAGGTGAGACAAATGTCCCAGTTTGGAGAAGCAATTTCTACAAAGAAGAAAGTTCCTAGACTTCTTTATGTCTTAAACATTCAGGTAATTTTTACATTCTTCATTATGATAATAATGATAATAACAATAATAGGTTTACCCCAGTTATGCATGTGAAAAATGATGAGTTACTGTTTGGTTTGGATTAACCTTTAAAAAAATGGTTTTATTGGCAAATAATTCACATATTCAATTTAGTAGTTCAGTCACATCAAGAAGAGTTGTATGATCATCACCACAATCAGTAATTTTTAAATTTCTTATATTTATCAATATTAGTTCCCCGTATCCTCCCAACCTTTCCTGCCATGCTCTCAAGGAACCATTCATCCAGTTACTGTCTCTCTGTATTTACCTATCCTGGATTTCATATACGGAAAGGCACTAAAAACACAAATGGCTGACAAGCATAACAAAGTAAAGTAGATAACAAGCTTCACTAGGGAAAACCAAAATATTAAAGACTAGAGCAATTTAAGCAGATCATAAGGGGGAATCAAATGGCAGGGTGCTAGAGTTTACCCTAACTGCAGCTGTAACCATCCACGGTCTGATATACTGTGCAAGACAACAAGGCTACTCACATTGCTTGTCCCTGATTAGAGGAACTTCACCAGGGGCTGAGCCCATGTGTATCCACCCACCCCCTTTCTTTTAAAATGGGTCCAAAGAGAGATCAAATAAGAAGATAATCCATTGTGGCCTAACCACAGCTGCCATAATTAACTTTACAATGCTCACTGATTGGCAGCTGGGCTATCCTTCTATTATGATCAGAAGATAGCCACCAGAAGCTTAATCCATGTGTGGATCTTGCAAATGGACTTTTGGTTTTCACTGTTACCTATAGCCTTTCACAAGCCAGATGTTCACAATGTAAGCTCTGCTACCCATTCCCTCCTTGAGATTTGGATCATATTACTTACAATCCATGGACCATAAATAGTGGTGTGCTTCTTGCATGTGGACTCAGTTGCCGCCTCACTCAAACACATTTGTACACCTGTTGCTGCCATTGTTAAACTTTGGACAAATAGTGGGCAATTTCTTTCAGAGGAATAAAAATACCAGCTCCTGAAGAAGTTCTGTAAAGGTTTCTGTAGTTGGAAGTGCTTGTTGACTAGTTTCCTAGGAATGGTTAGATGCATTTTGATGCCTGGTGTTATCGACCTGCTCTCATTCTAATAACTATTAGTTAAGAGTTGATGTTTGGTCAGTGGGGCTGGCCCAAATCCCAACCATGTGAACTACCCCCCCCCCCCCACTCAGAAGAATGCACGTCATAGAACAGCACTGGAGCTACAGCTTGGGGGGAGGGGTGTGTTGGGTTCGAGCACACAGGAAAAAGGAAAAGGAATGGGGAGGGAGGAGAGGACATCCTGGCCCACCAAGTCCTGAGGACTATGTTCATATAACACACAGGGTGGACAGTAGGGCTGGCCCCATCAAGGGACATGGTGTCCCTCTCTGAACCCTGTTGCTACAAGGCACAGCACTGGAGACAGTGTGGTAACAGTGCAGCGTCTGGCCCCATCATGGGGTGAGGCACTGAGGGCATGCAGCAGAGCAGCAGGGGCAGTAGAGTGATGAAATCCCCAGGGAACACACAAAAAAGACTTGGGGCACAGGGTGGCACCCCATCAGACTCGACTAGAAAACACTAGCAAAGGCCAACAAACAGTGCTTGAACTATTTATAGGCTTTTCCATTTTTGTCAGTGGTTTTCTTTTCATTATTGTTATTTCGTTTTTTGTTCTTGTTATTGTTTTGTTGGTTTTGACTTCCTTAATTTGCACTTCCTATATATCTGCATGTCTATCTAGACAAGATAGGTGGGATAATGATGCTCACCTTCCCAACATGATAGCTGAAGCCAAAGTGGGTGCATAAACAGATGTGATGATGAAAACTGACAGTGCCTGGCTATCAAAACATATAGCTTCTTCAAGTCTTAAAGACTTGAAGATAAATAAGCAGCCATGTAGCTCAGAAGCCACAAAGCCCACATGTGTCGAAAGCATCAGGTATCAGCCATCAAAGAACAAAAAAAAATCATTGTGAATGAGGGGGAGTGTGGAGTGGGGATCCAGGACCCATCGCTATGCAACTGGACATTCCCTTACAGAAGGGTTGTGGGGAGGAGATGAGCCAGTCAGGGTACAGTGTAGCAACAATAAAACATGCAACTGTTCTCTAGTTCCTAAATGCCTTTTTCCCCTGCCCCCTACTATCATGATCCCAAATCTATCTTATAAATCAAGCTAGACCACAGGATGTACACTGGGACAGATAGGAACTGGAAACACAGGGAATCCAGAACAGATGCTCCCTTCAGGACCGGGGCTGAGAGTGGCAATACCAGGAGGGTAGAGGGAGGGTTGGATAGAAAGGAGGAACCAATTACAAGGATCTACATATAACTTCCTCCCTAGGGGGTGGACAACAGAAAAGTGTGTGAAGGGAGACATCGGGTGGTGTAAAATATGACAAAATAATAATGATTTATAAATGATCAAGGGTTCATGAGGGAGGAGGAGGAGAGAGGGAGGGGAAAATGAGGAGTTGATAGAAAGGACTCAAGTAGAAAGCAAATGTTTAGAATGATGATGGCAACAAATATACAAATGTGCTTGGCACAATGAATGTGTGTATTAATTGTGGTAAGAGTTGTATGAGACTTCTTTAAAAAAGAGATGAAAATATTGACACCAAGTATTCATAATTATAAATGTATGTGTGTATATATATATATAGATTAGAGCTGTACAAACCCTCAATAAAATTATAAAAAAAGATAGATGGCATAAACAATTCAAAATGAAAAAAATGGGACCAATGGTGCCAGGGGACATGGGAAAAGGGGAGGTGGGAAAAGGATGGGGGTGGGGGAACCAACCCAGGACAAGGGAACAAAAGTGAACTAAAAATCAATGGAAGGAAGGTTTTAAGATGTCTAGTGGGGCTTAATCGAGGACAGTATATCAGCAAGGAATTACTAAACCTGACTGAAGCCTGAACATGATGGTGGGCCAAGAGGAAAGTAAAAGGAAATAGGAAAAAAACCAAGAGGCAAAGAACATTTATAGAGGCTTAAATACAGGCATGTACATATATCTGTATATGCACACACACACACACATATATATAGAAATAGAACTATGTGCTTATAGCTATATGTTAAGAATTAAGGTAGCAGATGGACTTTGGGCCTCAACCCAAGTACTCTTTCAACACAAGAATATTCTGTTCTAACAATCCAGCAATTCTAACAATCTAACAATTCTATGATGCTCACCTAATGACATCTTCACTGAAGACTAAATGGGTGTATAAGCAAATGTGAAGAAGGCTGATGGTGCCCGGCTATCTAAAAATATAGTGTCTGGGGTCTTAAAGACTTGAAGATAAACAAGTGGCCAACTAGCTCCGAAGCAACAAATTCCAAATGGCAGAAGCACACCCAACCTGTGTGATAATGAGGTATCGATGGGATTGGGTATCAGGTATCTAAGACCCAGAACAGAATCATACCCAATGTGAATGGGGGCTTCTGTAGACAATTGGACATCCCCTCACAGAGGAGTCACTGGGAAGAGATGAGCCAGTCAGGGTGCAGTATAACATGGATGAAACACACAATTTTCCTCAGTTCTTTGGTGCTTCCTTTACCACATTATCATGACCTTAATTCTACCTTACAAATCAGATTAGACCCGAGCATGCACACTGATCCAGATCAGAAGCTGAAACACAGGGAATTCAGAATAGATATACCCCTCAAGGCCAACAATGAGAGTAGAAATACCAGGAGGATGGGGAAAGGTAGGGGAGAAAGGTGAAATTGATCACAAGGATCAAACTAGAATCCCCTCCTAGGGGGTTGAATAACAGAGAAGTGATTGAGGGGTGAGAGAGGATGATGTAACATATGGAAATACCAACCTATAACTTATCAAGTGTTTGTGAAGGAGGATGGGTGTGGAGGGAGGGGGAAGAAATGGGAGTTGATATCAGAGGCTCAATTGGGAAGAGAAATGCTTTGAAGATGATGATGGCAGCATTTGTGCAAATATGCTTGGCACACTGGATGAACGTGTGGAGTGTGGTAAGTGATGTAAGAGCCGCTAATAAAAGTGTTTTTTTTTTTAAAGTTAACATTACCTTAGTGCAAAAACAAAAAAGAAAGAATAAAAAGTTGATGATTGCTTGAAGCAGGCTCCGCCTTGTTTTCCAATAGATGGCTGGGTCAGGTCCCTATTTTCAGAAAACAGCAGGAGGGTGGAATAGCCTTTGACCCTTTTGTTCCTATGCTATGAGGGGAGCAGCTAAATGGTGCTCAGAACCTGCAGGCTCGTGGGAGGTCAGGGTATCCGAAGGACCTCACCTCCTTCTGTCTGGACCTGGAGTGAGGGTAAGAGGAGATCTCTGAGCTGCATTGAAAGGAGCAAGACCAGGATGGGGAGAGGGAGAGGCGATGAGGGGAAACAGCAGCAATTACAAACACCCTGGAGGAAAAAGGACAAAGAGATGGGAGAGGCTTTGCTGTGTCTCTCCCTGGCCTCTACTGGTCGGTCGTGCTACACATCTGTCACCTCGCGCAGGCTGACCTCATATTTCGAGGGAGTGCCTGCATATCCCTTGCCCAGGACTCTTTCTGGAATGTGTACTTCAGCATCAGTGTGACATAAGGAGAGGTTTTCCAGGTTCTTCTGGGAAGGCCCTCTCCTCCCTTGGTTTTTGGAAGTGTCACTGTCTGCAGACCAATATAGAAGCCTGGAGCCAGGTCTCCTGGCAACCATCTGGAAGCAGGAGAACCAGGCGTAAGTGGAAGTCATTCTAGTTGACTGAGAGGGGATAGCGAGGTGGAGTGGGGTGGGGGGTGCCCTGTTCTCTCCAGCTTTTTTGGGCCAATCAGTCAATCATTTCTAAGTATGTTTCCCATATCTCCACTAGATTCCAAGTTACATAAGCCAACATACATCCATATTCTTAAGGACATGCTGGAATTCTGTGTGTGCACTGCTGTATGTGTGTTCTTGATAATTTCCAGGTAAAACTATTTTAACAGATATACCTGCCCTCACTAGTTTGGCCCCTCGTGATTGCTCCCTCCTCTAAATTGACTGTCTGCAACATATTGGATATATTGCCTTGTCTTTCTTCAATGAGGGAGGGCATTCATTCAAATACTGCTTTCTCATTTAACAAACAGATTAGTATTTACCATGGGTCACCAATCTTTTAAAAGGAAGACAGAACATGCTTTAAAGAGTTTCTCCCTCCTTGCCTCTCTCTTTCTCTTGTGTTAAACAGTGAAGATGTATACGGATACTGGCCAAGGTCAAACCTTTTAAGCTTGCAAAGTATAAGACATGATAACAGGTATAGATGTGCCATAGTTATTGCTAAATGATACAGACAACACATATTTATTAATTTAGCTTGTTCTCTGTGACCAGCGTCTCCCTGCGTGCATTCCTCTTCAGGCTGAGGGGAGAGCAGTCCTCAGGGTTCAAACCCTGGTTATTTATGTTGGCTATACGAATTGGACAATCACATGTCTGTCAAGTGAGCCCAAAGGTCATTGGTATCCTGGCCCTGATTCTTGTTATCTGTTTTCACAAACCAACGGGACAATTCAATAAATAATTGTGAGCGCCAGTCTCTTGGATCTCAACCTCTGTTCATCTTGTTCCATGAATGCGAGGGATGTGCAGGAAGGATAAAATAAACCGTGTCACTTTATCCACACAGCCCAAATTAACAGCAACAGAATCCACAGACGCAATAAGTCTGAAGAGTTATTTCACCAAAGAGGCTATCTCAGTGGTCAGAAGCACACACAAAAGGCTTAATAACTTTGCCACCTGGGAAGGTCCATTCAGACAATGAGATCCCACTTCCCGCTCATGTCCCTAAGTGAACCTCATGGTCCTCAAGCTACTTCTGACTCCTGGAGCCCTGAAGGACAGAGTAGAAGTGCTTCTTAGGGTTGCCAGGCAGGACAGTGGGCAGGCTTATCCTTCTTCCAAAGAGCAGCTGTTAGCGGGTATGGACGAGAGACCGTGCAGTTAGCAGCCTAATGTTTAGTTCACTTACCACCCCGGGCCTCTATTTTCCACACCCTGGGGTGGCTGAGAAGCACCCTGGTGGCACTGTGGGTTATGTGTTGGGGTGCTAATTGCAAGGTCAGCAGTTCAAACCCTTCGGCTGCTCCATGGAATGGGATGAGGCTTTTGACTTCTGTGAAGGTTTACAGCCTTGGCAACCAGAAGAGGCAGGCTTCCTTGTCCTCTGAGGTTACCGTGAGTCAGAATCGACTCCGTGGGAGTGCCAATGGCAGGGGAGGGAAGAAGGCTAAAATGAAACTCCCAACAACCTGGAAACAACTAGTGAGGACAAGGCCGTGGAGTAACCCTTGTGCACATTTGGGAAGGAAGGAAAATGGCACAGCTGCTGTGGAGAACAACGTGGCAATTCCTCTGACAGACAAACACGGGCTTCCCTTATGGCCCAGCAATTCCATTCCTGTAGATGATAGATCCCGTAGAACTAAACACAGGTTCTCATGAAATTTTGCACATGCATGCCCGTCATAGCCTATGCATAATAGCGACAAAATGGAAACAAGCCAAATGGTCACCAACTGCTGATGGAAGAAACAAAATTAGGGGACTATCATGCAATCATATAAAACCATATTTATCCTATTGAAAAAACAGATATCCTTGAAAATACTGTCCTTAGAGAAAGAAGCCAGGCAGAAAAGGCCGATATTACCTGATTCCATTTATAGAAAATACCCCAAATAAGTGAATGCACAGAGATAGTAAGATGCTCAGTGATTACCAGGTGCTGTGAATGGGAGGGATGGGGGTGATAACATGTTTCACAACTTAGTGTTGATGATGGCCACACAGTGTTGTGAGGGTACTATAAACCCCTTAATCATACACTCTAACCTGGTTAGTTTTCTGTAATGCAAATTTCACCTCAACTAAATATGTGCTGGCTTTCAGAATCGAGGGCTACGTGCTCTGAAAATCACTGCGTGTATCTAGGGGTTCATTTTCTTGGTAATGAGGATGAAGAATTTGCATGAATCCATTCCTGTTCCATTCATGCCCATTCCTTGTGTCATGCGACAGAGACATGTATAGACACAGGCTATGGCCTGTAGCCATAATACAAAGACCTCAGGCTGCCTCTGTGGAGATGGGACTCTTAATTTTCATCTCTCTTGTCCTTGTTTTAGTTAACACATTAAATGAGCCAGTAAGATTTGGAAATACTATTATTAATGTCTTCAGGAGAACGTTACAAATAGTTTCCCTTGGCATTGGACCATGTCCAGAGTATTTGTGTGCAGGAGTAAATTCCAACCCAAACACGTGCACTGAGGAGAAACACAGTTGGAGTAGACTGACCCTGTTGCTCTGCCTGCTTGTTTTTAATGGCATGGCCAGGGACGGTGTGGTAGTTATATAAGCTGTTGTCAACTTGCGACACTTCAGAGTAAAGGGGCTTAATGACATTATTTGGAAGTACTAAGGATATAAATAGCTCACAGGAGGTGGCACTCACTCCCTGTGAGGTATTCCTGATGACAGGACACATGGAGCTACCCTAGGGTCCTGGAGGTGGAAGTGCCATGTGGAAACTCACACCAGCCCTGAGATATTTACACCGCCACTGGATCCCCAAGACTTCACACCCATTGGAAAGATCCCTGTGATCTCCCTGCATTTGGTTTCATTGCAAGTATTTTGTGAGCCTGAAGAGGAATTTATGGATTGTTAGCACACATATGGGCTATTATCAGACTCACGGACCTTATCTAGACTGGGCTGCTATGTTTCTTCACTATTCAATTGCTCTTTTATATAAAGCTCTTTCTTGTACACATGAGTGTCTAAGAAGTTGTCTAGTCAACCGAGGCTCACACGGATGGGAGCTTACCTTACAGCCGCCACCTGGTCCTTCTCCTCCAGAGAGCCCAGTCTCTTCCTCACTTCATGCAGGAGATTAGTCCCTTGGAATCCACTGCCACGACCGTCACACTTCACCACCACAGCTCCGTGGCTACTCACCATCACTGTCTCCCAGTTCACTTCAAACTTTTCTGCCACACTCTGGCTCCCTGGGGCTCCATCCCTGGAAAAGAGGACCCAAGGTCTCAGTTCTGTACACTGGGTAAGTAACTTGGCTACCAACCCTGTTCTAGGGGTCCCCTTCAAAGGGTTTTGTCCAATTCTGAGCCCCCAGGATCTGTTGCCCAAAAGGGTAGGCAGAGCATGAACAGCAAAAGGACAGAATGAGGAGGCCAATGGCCTGACACATCAGCTCCTTCCCAAACAAAACAGACTCCACCAAAGCTGACACAAGAAGAAGCATGTATTTGGAGACAGGACAGGTTTTTGTCCTTAAGCCTGTCCACCTCTCCTTCTGGTGTTCTTCTTACCCCTGAAATACTCTGTCTTCCTAGCACATTGATGTTACATACTGCTTCCCCTCAGTCCTCCTCACATGAGTGACAAGGATGTGCTTGATTCTTTTATGAGTGATATAGCTTTTTTGGGTCGGTTTGGATAGATTAAAGACATCATGCTGGCATACACATCTCCTCAGAAAGGGAGGCAACTTTCCATTCATTTGGTGGCAGTATGTAATCCAGGCCCTCAGTGAGTTGGCTTTCAATGGGCTACTTGACTCTGTGACCTCCCTCCGATGACTTTAAACCATCCACAATGGTGTATTTACACCACAGACAGGGGTCAGCGCTACCAGAAATGGGCATTTTTCGAAGATCTACTGGGACAGGGAGGGAATTTTATGTGTTTTCCTTTTAGTGAGAAAGCGTGGATAGAAAAGAAGGTCATTTCTAGTCCTAGCAACAGATGGCAATAATCCCTTCTGTGCACTGGGCCAACCGAAGACGTGTTACTCAAAGGGAAGCCAATCCCTGGCATCATCGCTGCCATCTTGGCTCTTTGCCAATGGCTCAAGAGATGTAGGGTGAGGTGTAGGACAGGGGTGGGGGTTGGGGCAGACGAAAGATCGCACGACCCTAAATTAATGCATCTGAAGGCTCATGGTGGACAGTTACTGTCGGAGGACATTGCTACCTGGGAATCATGGGCGTGTTGCCTGCTTTTGGATGTTTGTTTTAAGTGGGCACACCACATAGTATAATTCCTTAAGCACCCTGGGCTCAGCAAACCTCATTGCTGTCAAATTTGAAGTCATAGCAAGAAATAAAGAAACAAAAAGCTTGGAGTTTGCAGGCTTGCAAATGAAGTGATATGTCAACTGTTTTGCACCCGTGAATAATTTCAAGCCCTTTCTAAATTCAGGAAATGACAGGCTGCCCTGGGATGAATGTTGCCGCTTTTACTTTGGAAAGTAAATCAGGTGGTTTTGCAAACTGAGGACCATTTTGGGATTTCTTCAAGGCTGCTGGGGAACTCTTCGATCAGGGGCAGGAAAGTTGGCTTTGACATCAGTAGTGTCTTTGATCCCACTAAACCCCAAGCTCCAGGGTTGATTCTGACTCAGGGCAAACTCCAGGGCAGAATACAACTGCTGTGCAGGATTCCAAAGTTCTTGATTGTTCTGGATGAGAAGAGCCCTCGTGACTGGTGGGTCTAACTTTTCTGTTAGTAGCTCAGTGTTTAAGCAACTGTCATGCCAGGGTCCCTTGTAGTTTTTAGAGGGTTGTGAAAATTCACCCTTTAATAGGGAAGTTGAGGTGGAAGAGTAGAAAGCAGGCATGTTTAGGGGGAAACATTCATTACTGCGATTAATATCAAAGGAACTCATTGCAAAATCAGATATTGGAATATCTTGATCATGGCACCTTTTTCTATCCAGTAGCAAAGCCTCCTGGATGGAAGCAGTGCAGCACGACTGACAGAAGTCAGGGTAGCCTTTATTCAGTTGGGGACCCACACTGTCTGCCCAAAACAGCCCCTGTTTGGACCTTTGCTCTATTTGGACCCTTGAAAAATAATGACTAGCTCATTTTTCGCAGTCCCCAAAAGGCCTCGACCAAACAGACCTGTGATGTAAACAAGAGCATTTGCTAAATTGCCTGGATGGGCCCTCACTTTACAAAAGCTTCTGTGTACCAAGAGAGTGCAAGATAGCTCCTGCTTAATCCCCAGGACAATAATCAGACTGCATAACCACAGCCTGAGGACTTCACCGGGATGCACAGTCCTCTAATGAGGGCTCCACCCCCTCAGAAGGGTTGCTATAGCACCTTTCTCTCCACAAAGAAAGAAGAGAGCTTGTCCAATCACATTAGGAATATTGGGAATGGTTTTGGACACATGAGTGGTGTTCAAGGTAGTGTCATTGTCATAGTTACACATAGCGTGTTGGTACCAGGGCTCTTGCATAACTCAAGGGTGTGAAATGTCTTGGCCCAGCACTCTGAGACCACATGGGGGCCATCCAGAGATGAGTCTCCATCTATTCTGAGTCCAGCAGTTTGTTAGCAGTCAGAGTGGCCTGTGGAACCTTCAGGTTGGCAAGTTCTGCCCCTCAATAATGCTGGGAGCCCTAGAGGGAGTCTTTCACATGGGGTACGTGCTTGACTTCTCGCAACCACTTTTCCAACGCTTTCTGAGGCACTCAGCAGCTACTGCTTGCATGATTGGCAGTACAATGCTGATGGGCTGGCTACCTGCCTTCCTGGTAACAAATTGCCTGGGACAGTTTGAGAAGTGCAAGTTCTGCTTTCATTTCACCTCCGGAGGTCACCAATGTTGACCTACAGAAGCTGGTATTTGCTGGTGCCTCAGAGTGCTTTTAGTTTCTACTCTGCAGCAATATACCTTCTCAGGCTTAGTGCTACTGGTTTCTTTGGAGAGGACGATTCCTTCTGTGTGGTGTTGTGATTCCCCAAGGGAGCATCCTAACAAAGAGAGCAATGCAGGTACTCACACCACCAGGAGCAGGGGATAGTGGGCTGTGTCCGTAAAGGTAGCCGGCTTCAGGATCTGCATTGGCAAGTCTTAAGAAAAAAGAAACACAGCAACAAAACACATCAACAAGTTAGGCAGACGATAGCCATCACAGGTGGAAGAGGTCCTGCTGGTGTTTGAAGTGGTTCAACTTGGATGCATTCAACTGGGTCGGTGGGTCGGAAACGCTCCTTGTGGGACGTGGGGGAAAGGAGGTTGGGAGGAGGTGTTGGCAGTTGATCCATAGAAGAGAAGGCTGACTATGAGTGCTATCTCAGGGACTGAGTTGTTGTGTGACCTTGGGCAAGTCGCCCAACCTCTGGGAAGTTTAGTTTCTTCATCTGATTCTTAAATCCAATCTTGTTTACAGCACTGCTTTGGAAACTAGGAAAGATGGTATTGGCATAACTACTTGTCAAAAAGGAGAATTATGGGCTGGCAGAAATAGACACCCTGAGGGCAGCAGGCATCACTCTGCCAGGTGTCCTGGTGCAGCCTGAAATTTCATGTCTCACCATCCCTGGTCTTGTCCCCTCTAGGCTGTTGTGTCCACCGCACAGCTGGGGATCCATACTTGGGAGCAATGGGAAGGGGAGAGGATGACTCAAAATTTGAGAAATTTCCTCACCCACTTCTTCTTCCTCAAACACAACAAACCTTCCTACTCAAGTTAGAATCTTTTATTAATGTGAATGACAACTCAGATTACCGAAGGCATAGCAATTAAATTGGAATTTGTGGTCTTTTCCAGACAATTCCTATCCAGTGATCCACCCCGGGCTGGGTTGTGCACCTGCAAGTCAGCTCTGACACGGGCCTGATTACTTATTCGGGCTGCATGTTAATGACTTGCAAATTGGATCAATGGCCCAGGGAAGGCAGAAAGGCAGTCGTTGGACTTTATCATTTAAATATCCATAAAACATGGTCTGGGCTGCTCTCTGCCACTGATAAGCCCAAGGGCAGACCTTGAATTGGGGCCAAGACTGTCTGAATACATTTCAGGAGAGCCCTTCTTGAAGACCTATTACTTTTCTAATAAAAACCCATGCCTCTGGTAGCCTCAAACAAAAACAAAAACAAGTCTGTAGGGCCAACCTATTCCCATTCATTCTTTGCAGACTCCTGTGCAGACAGCTGTGTCTTCTTTCTTGCATCTGTTCTCACACTTGACTTCCAAATGGAAGATTTGTGCCCCCCAAGCCCCTTGGTCATTGTGTCCATTCCAACTCTTAATGCTCTTGCACAGGGTTTTCCAAGCTGTGAAACTTTTTGAGTTGGTAGCCTTATTTTTTTTCCCCTCATGGAGTGGCTGGTGGATTTGAACCACCGAACTTGTGGTTAGCAGTTCAGTGCACTTACCCAACTGCACCCACAGAGCTTCTCAGGGAAAATTTGCAGGACGTGGGCAAGTTGGCTTATTTGCAACTCAAAAGCTCTTTTCCTGCATTTTTTTCAGAGGAAGGGACGCTGTTCACATGTGAGTGCTTTAAGATTTGGGAAATGTTATCACAGACGCGACGTATGGAGCAGGTTGTAAGATGAGGGGCTGTGTTTCAGTTATCAAAAGGATCATGTGAAGGATTAAAGAGCCATCCTAAAAAGAAACAACAGGTGTGAGAAATCCTATGAAAGAGGCTTGAGAACGTTTTTCTGGGAAAGGGCTCTGGGGTCTGACAGAGAGAGAGATATCAGGGCTGGCTCAAGTGCACGCCTCCCCTTGAAAGTTTAGCTTTCTGTAGTTGCAGTCTTAAGGTTCTCTATAGGTTGTGTATGAGGGGCCCATATTTTCCTTTTGTATTGTATTTTGCAAATGGTGTACCAGTCCTAAGGTTGATAGGTATGGAAAGTGTATGGGGACAATTTGCTTACCCATCTCATGAAATGAGGCATAGGGGACACTGTTTCTGTCATGGGCCATTTGGATATTTATGACATCATGTGGGGACCATATTAGTCAAGCATGGTTAACTCACCTATAATGTGATGGCTAGAACTGCTTCTCTTTGGTGAGGTGTGCGGTGTTAGTGGGTACTGTGATTTTGTGGACCTCGCCCACTTGTTTTTTATTCTACTTTATACCATGAGCTCTGATGACAGATAGTTGGAATACCCCACTATCTCTGCGTCTACTTCTCTTTTGAAAAACATGCTACTGCGCTTTAAGCTTACAGGGAAAATTAGTTTTACATTCAACAATTTAGACAAATTTTGTTTCGTGACATCAGTTCTGATATTTAGAGGAAAGATAACAAAGTAGTAAAGATATATACCATCAATGAACTCAAACATATCAAAGGACAGGGGAATCCATTATTCTGCTATATATTCTATTGTCACCAAAGAAGAGAATTTCACGTTGGAAGTACATTTCAATTGTCAGCCTCTCAAGGGAAGACTGTATATGCTCATCTTTTTGTATTTGTAATCAGAGTGAGTGTCCTGTCTGTGAACAGTAAATTTACAAGATATTTCCCCTCCATCCTAGGATAACTCCCTTGCTGTCTGGAAAGCACATTTCTAGCTGCTGCACCGGAAATTCTGTCTTGCCACGGGGGTAGAGGAATGCTTCAATTGCTGATACTCAGACCACCTCAGAACAGAAGTTTGTTGATTTGGTTTTATTCTTAGAGTGAAACCTCCCACAAAAAGATAGCACTTACTATAATCTTCAATCTCGAGCTTTTTGTATTCTATTTTGGGCATCTGCCGGTCATCTATGGCTTTCTGTACATGTTCATTTGTTTCTAGGTCAAACAGTTCTGAAAGAGAGAGAAAGACGAGTTCAGATTCAGTAAGCATCTGTTGAAAACTTAGAGGAGAGCCATGGGGTTGCCTGTTCCAAAATTAGTCCTCAAGGTAAGGATTCATGTCCCCATGGAACAGCTAAAGAAAGGGAGACATTGCTTAAGACACATGGCTTGTCGTTCATTGGAAGGTCTGATCTCAAATTAAGAACTGGGGTCCATGGAACATTCTTTCCATTGCATTTAGCTCCCCCGGGCACCAACACTGAATCCCTAGCAGAATTTTGTTCTCCATGACTTCTCATTTTTATGTGTAGGATATGGTAGATGTTTCATCTCAAGACTGCTAGTTTCAGCTCATATATTTTACAACCATTATGGAAAACAGAATGGAGCTTCCTTCAGTAAATCCAAATACTTCATGATCCTACTGGGTATATACTCTAAAGAAATAAAGAATAAAACATTAACAGATATCTGCACATCCATGTCTACTGCAGTAATTTCTATAATGGCAAAAAGATGGAAACAATTTAAAAAAACACCTGTAGAGGAACAGACAGACTCTGGTACACACAGAATGGAATATTAGGGATCCCTAGAAAACTATAATGAGTCTGTCAATGCCCCGCCCCGGCCCATGACATAAATTGGAGGACATTATGCTCAACAAAGTCAGTCAAGCTCATAACGATAAATATTTTATGACACTATTATCATGAAGGAAGAAAGAAACATAAAAATGTTATTTATGTCAAAGAAAAAGACTTTGAAGATTGTGATGAGGCCAGGACCGGGTGTTGGGGGAGAGGGAAGTGAAAAGGAATTAAGAAGGGAGTATGAAAGGAGAAAAAAAACAGATGGCTGGTTTCAGGAGAGCCAAATCATCTTGCTGTCAAGGACACATGACCTTCCAAATAGAGTGTCTATGAGAACCAGGGAGGGAACAGGAAGTGGAATAGAAGTTAGAATGTTTATTACCTTTTCCCAGGAAAAATTGATTCCAATTTCTTTAATAGAACCAAGACTACCTGGTATTTAGAGACCTTCCTTTGGATGATTATATTAATGTCCTATGAGTGACACTTCACCATTTGGTGGACCTGGACTTTTACCTTTCTATCAGAGGGACTATGGATCCTGGCGGTGCAGTGGTTATGAGTTGGGCTGCTAATCCCAAGGTCTACAGTTCGAAAACACTAGCCACTCTTTGGGAGACAGACAGAGCTTTCAACTCTCATGAAGAGTTGAGGCAGTTCTACCCTGATAGGATTGCTGTGGGTCAGCGTGACTTGACAGTGAATTTGTTTTCGATTAGAGGGACTTGGGTGAATCCTCACATGGCTTATGTGCACTGGGTCTTTATTTCTCAGGTTTGAACAATACACTCGCCCTCATCTCATGGTTTCTGCAGTTTAAAGGAAGCCACTTCATTGTCCCACTTTGTTACTCTCCTGCTGAAAAGACCATTCACCATTCATTTCCTTATACAATACATAATGAAACTTCTTCTATGTCCTCATTTCCTTTCTCACTTCAAGCCTCCAAGTAGGGACAATTTGCGTTCATGTGAAAGCACATCTTATTTTTGACAAACTCAACTTTAGCTTGACAAATGTTTTTGAAACAGCTATAATCTGTGACTATTTAAAAAAATCACCATATTTTTTGGACCATAAAACACACCCAGTGTTCAGAGCAGGAAAACAAGAAAAAAATATTCTGAACCAAATAATATCAGTATACTAAATGTTCTGGGGTACCGCACCTTTGGACCAGAAGATGCACCTACTTTGGGAAGAAAAAGTGCATCCTATGGTAAAAAAATATGGTAAGTACATGATAAATATTATGATGAATGTTGAGCTATTCACACAAATAGCACTCCCCCCCCTAGTAGGTACACTGTAAAGACACAAAGAAGTGAAGCCATAGCTCATAGCGGGGAGACATTGGCAATGAATCAATTCTTCTGTGAAGTCACCAGTCACCTTCAATTACTAACATTCATCCAGAATCCAAATGGCCATTTAATATCAGGGTGTCAAACTTCTTTTTCTGTGAAGGGTCAGAACTTATGACTCCATAGTGAGCAAATGGACAAATACTGTGTTACAAATGGAAAATTTCTGAGTACACATTGAAATGTTGAGACATCACAAAAAAAGAGAAGGGAGAAATGGTAAGACTATTTTTCAAATAAGTTGAGTTTTAAAGATCTGATGTAGAACACCACTGTGAAAGGAATCTCATACCACTTCACAGATAGGAAATAGAGCCCTTTGTAATTAATGGCAAAGAATAACTCTATCTGTACAGGATACGCATGAGATAAGGAAAAATATTGTACTACGATTATAATTCATACATGTCACATATAAGGTTTTATTGCAAACAGAATATGTTCAAAATTACTGGATGGCTGCAGGAAAGTTCTATTACATGCTTGCCTTGATCTCAATGTGCCTTCAAAAAAAGGGTAATGTAAGAGGCTGCTGCTCAAATATCAATTAGCTCAAAGCTGGGGTCTTTCCATCAGCCTTTTAAGTAACATTGAAGCTAATGAATATGATTTTGTGGACTTAATCATTACCATATACCAATACAACCCAGAGTAAGGGCCAATCAAAACAGGGGCTTTGAAGGGAACCTTCTGGGCCGGTTAAATTCAAGGCAGAAAGGTCAGCTCAAGAAGGTTATGGTGACTGTGCTCTGAGACCTTCAAGGAACAATCTTGCTAGATTATCTTGAAGGAAACAGGATAATAATGGAGCCTTATTAGGAACATGTTTTAAGAAACTAGGGAACTTCAATGGTGAGAAAGAGGGTAGAAATACTGCACCAGGGATTTTTTTTCCCCATCGTGGAATGCAATTGCCCATTCTTTGAGGACTGTTCTATAAGAAATTTGTTGGAAAATCCTGTGCCTCTATCCTAGGGCCCTTATCTTGACCCTCCAGACTTCTTTTTGAGTTTCCAAAACTTAAATAACATTGAAAAAGAACACGATTTAAGTCCTTCGGGGATCTTAAAACTGGTTTTGATGTGGTGCAAATTGAAGAGTGTAGGATTTTCTGGGGGAAGGATTAGAGAACTGGAAACACTGTCATTAGAAGTATATAGGCCTAAAAGTAGGATATAGGAAGAAATAACAGCTTCCCACTTCGATATGTTTGTTTAATAAACATTTCTATGCTTTTCTAGGATACTTTTTAATTCAGCCTCATTGAATGGTAAAAACTCAAGGTAGTCCATATAGACTTGGCCTCTATTTTGAGATGCAGAGACTTGGTTTGAGAGATGGCACACTCTACCTTATAGTAAGGTGTTCAATTTGAGGGCAGAGTACTCATTCTCAGTACTCATAAATCAATACTCTCTTGGTATCCATTGCCTTGATCCACACCTGTGCTAACAGGTCTGCAGAATCACTCATTGGTTCTGAGCACACATATGGCTCCTAATCTTTGCCTTTACTATTACTACTCAATCCCTTGATAGGAGTTGGCTTGTGGGAAACTAACAATTCATTATCCTTGTTCTATTGACATTTTATAAGATTGGAAAATTAGACTAGATACTGGTACAAGAAAAAGAATACTACTTTCAAGTCTTTGCTGTCTCAAGATGTCACACTCACTTGTTGCTCCCCATGTCTGGCACCCACTGATTTTTTTTCATCCTTC
Source organism: Nesogale talazaci (assembly GCA_004026705.1). NCBI lineage: Eukaryota > Metazoa > Chordata > Mammalia > Afrosoricida > Tenrecidae > Nesogale > Nesogale talazaci. The sequence goes on from PVJH01005733.1 coordinate 82,514, forward strand.
AAGTCAAACATCCCCCCTTTCAACGTATGGTGGACATCTTATCTAAAGTACTCCTCCAGTCTCTCCAGAATCACTTGAACCCATATATAAAAGGGCACGAGTGCAACTTTTTTAAGCACCGTTGTTTGGTTCCATCCCAGGGTCAAAACCTGCAAGCATCTAGTTGCTTACAGAACCCAAGTTCACACCAGGAAAAGTAAGCATCCCCAGTAAAGAGCATTATTCATTGGGCTGTGACCCACAAGGTTGGCAGTTTGAAACTATCAGCCATTCTGAGAGAGAAAGAGAGGCCTAGCTACTCCTGAAAACAACTTTAGTCTCAGAAACTCATAGGGAAGTTCTACTCTGTCCTATTGGGTTCCTATGAGTTTGCATTGACCCAATGGCAATTAGTTTGGCTTTTGGAGCTAGGAAGTGGCCCAATCTGGGTTTTAGACCAAGTCTTTTACCCTTTGCCTACATCACCTCTTTTCTTTTTGAAGTGTTTATTGTGATTTGAGTGAAGATCTACAGACCAAACCAGTTCTCTACACAACAATCAATAAAATGCAATGCATTTAGGTCACTACATGCCTGAACCTCCTGCTTTCATTCATGCATCTTTCTTATACCCTCCTATCCTCTGAGTTTGCATCTGGACACACGATGCCCTAAGAATCTTGACTGGTTGCTTGTTCTAAAGAGCACACACACCTCCCTAGTGTTATTATTGCTAATGTTACACAAAAGTCTTTTGCCTGGCTGAATATTGAGCCGTGGGCTCGGGTTCAGTTGTAGGCTTCAAGGGTGACTAAGGGAGAGAGCCTGTGTAGTTCTACCAGTCTCCATCCGACAGATCATCTTTTTAATGACTTTGAATGTTGCTCCACATTTTATATCCACTGTATTAACAATGGTAGCTGGTCACCATCTAGTCCCTCTGAAAGTAGGGTCATGAAGACAAGTTCAAGTGCTCCATTGGGCCTTTAGACCAATTGTCACGTGCATTTTAATTTTCTTCATTCTGGATGGTGAGGGGAAGAGTTGCACCCTAGATGGGCACAAGGCTTGTTTTCTACTGTTTCAAGAAAGTCTCTGATAAAGAAGAAATTAGAAAGGATGGGAAGGCTCTCTGATATTTCAGAAAGCCTGAAGGTTCTTAGAGGTTTCTAAGGTTCAGCTTCTTGAGTAGTAATAGTCAAAGAATGAAATTCTGTTCTCAACCATCTCTTCCTGCATAGCACAAACCCAAGTGAAACCAGAGAACATTTTCCCTCAACTGAAACGTGTGTGGTGCTTGAAGGATTAGGGCTATACATAGTCAATGTTCAATTAATGCTGGGGTGATGAGGGGCATCATTGATCCTACTCAAATCCAAGCTTATTGAGGGGACCAGTACATATGTCTTAGAGGGTCATCTAGAAAAACGTCATCCTGATGGGTGTTAGACAAAAGTCCTGGGAGGGTCGGTGGGCTTCATATTACATCTAGTTACACGATACATCCAGACAAGAGACAGTAGGTCAGTGGGATGAACCGATGCAAAGTTAGCCTGTTTCTACCCACCGCCACAATGCTGGTTTTCTGAGAAAAAGCAACGGCGTGGTTCCTGAGAGGGTGCCACTGGGTGACAGTTCCTGGGTGCAGGGCTCAGAGAAATTACTAATTTATTCAAAATGAGAAGGATAAGAAACCTAATGAAGGAGAACCTGTGAAGATGAGTAAGGAAAGGTCCTCCCAGAGCTTAATGACATATGCTATTACCTCCATACACTTGAATTCTATGTTTTTTGTATTACTCAGCAAATGTTGATCTGCAAGGAGAAATTTCATACTCAGGTGGCAATATTATTGTGCTTCTCATTGAGTTAAGCTTGCTTGGAACTGATGAGAACACAGGTTTGCCACTTAAATAACCTATTAGCAATCCTGGATCTCTGAGCGCTGGATTTATGTAGGGATGCACAATGTTCTAATCACTCACGGATGTAGGTTGCATTTGAATAGCTGGTCTCTCTATTGAAATCCTACCCTTCATAGAAAAAGCACCAAAGCAACAGACTATTAAATTTAGTTAAATATTAGATTTCTCATTTAATGATTGCCCACACAACTGGTTTTATCAGCAGAGAGCTGCCTGTGACACAGGGGAGTTGAGTTAAGCCATTTTATTTGTTCCCATAATTGCATTCAACGAGGGCAGGAGCGCAGCGGAGGAAATAAGAAAAGATTGGCACATTCCCGGAAGGACTCTTCTTTTGACTCCAAGGCCACAGGGACCTCCAGTGTGGAGCATACAAATGGCCAGTCCTTAATTAAATGTGAGCCCCTCTTATATTGGGTGGAATTAGCTATTATCAGATCTAGGCACAGTGTGCCCACTGAGACGAATGCCTGCTCACTTGGGCTGCTCCCTTCCTCGGGTGTGCAGGCAAGCTCGGCCAAGCTGTTGTGAAACGTGCTTCACAGTGGTTCCTGTTGGTGACAGGGGTTGTTGGCACTATGTCTTCACTGGATTTTGGAAACTTAGTGGCCAGGTCCTGATGGAAAGAAGCTGAACCACATTGAAAGAGAGAAGAGCAGATTGACCCTCCTTTCTCATTTCTAGAGGACACACCAGTGTGTGCTACACCTGGGGACCCACCCACAGTTGTGTGCTCAGAACCTGGCAGGGGTTTCTGCTGCACTGAACTGGCCTCTTGTCTGTCTTCTGTGCCTTTGACGTGCATACCTTCCCGTTCTTGTGTCTGATGGCTTCCTCCCATATCCTTTCTCTGTGGCTGAGCAATGGAGCCTGCTCCCCTTCCTTTGCTCTGCCAACTCCCACACTTCCTAACCACAAGACAGCAGCAAACGAAACAACAGCAAAGACCAAGAAACAGGGCCATTGACTGGATTCTGACTTACAGAGATCCTATTGGACAGAAGATAACTGCCCCCATGGGTTTCTGACACAGCGACTCCAACAACAAAAAGTTGAACTCAGAGAGAAGAGGTGCTAAGGGAGGTAAAAGTCTAGAAAGAACATAGAAGGTGACCCTGGATATGGTTCATGAGGACTCAGAGCACTTGAAGGAGCCATGGGGGCAGGGGCATGGGCAGGCTGACTGCAAGGTCAGCGGCTTGCTATCACCAGCTGTTCGGTAGGAGAGACCAGCTTAGCTAGGAATGTTTGCTTTGGTCCTATCTCTGTTTGTCTCCAGTCAGACTGTAAGCAATCTGAGGACAGGACAGGACAGGCAAGAAGCTTGTCTTTTTGATTCTAAGTCCAGGGGTTGTCAAAGGGTTGTTGTGAGATGCTGTCTAGGGGCTAGGACTCACAGCAACCGCGCATCGTGTTGGGATCCACTGGCTGCTTTTGTAGAAGGAAAGAGCCCCACCTTTCTTAAAGTACCTTTGACCCTGCACGGCAATTAGGATCCTGCTAGATGCTTAATAAAAAAGGAATGGCTTATTAGATGCACTGGTGTCTGTCTCCCCTTCTTCATTCCTGTCTGCCCCACCTGCCCAAAGTGCTCAGGTCCCATTCAGGAAGCCCAAAGCAAATGCTGTGCATAGGATGAATTCTAGCCCATGGGGGTGTCCAGTAAGAGTCACTGGGAGTCAGCTTATTGCAGGAAAGCCAGCAAGGTGTTCTCTGGAGAGAGCAAGTAGGCAAACCTAGATATCTCTGAGGAGTGTTTAACATTTTTGAGCTATGCTTCATTTCCATCTGTCTGTTAGATAGTTGACAGCTTGCCTATGAAGTGTGCTTTATTCTCATCTACCCCGTGGCTATCTACAAATCTGATGGTTTCTCGGGCCATATGCATGCTTCACACTTACATAAAGGCTTCCTATTGTGACAGAGTGTCTACCCAGAAGACTTCTGGAAGGACACAGGACACACTGAAGGCTCAAAGAGAATTCGTGTCCAGAGGCTTCTGGAATACATGGGTCTGAAATTGACCTTAAGGAGCTTCTTTCTCACTTCTCTTCTTATATCGTCTTATACGTTACAAGATGAAGTTGCCTTCTAATCACATGAAATCTTTCCATGATGTCACGAGTGGTGTAAAATGTAAAAGGTTAACACACTTGGCTGCTAACTGAAAAGTTAGTGTATTTTATGTCTTTTGGGGATTGTTTTGATGACAAGGGGGGTTTTGATTAACAAGTGCTGTGAGGTACGTATCATGAGATGTAGATATGTAAGTATTGAGAGTAATGAAGACAACTTTAAATGACACCTTAAAAGTGTGCAAGAAGACACATGACTTTCCACACCGCTTTTAGGAAATTCCCTAAAAACTTAGTCTTGGAGACTCTTTGGGGGAATGATTCTACTTTTTCCAATAGAATTGATGTGAGTTGGGATAGACTCAAAGGCTTAAAATTTTTTTTTGATGGAATTCCACACACAAAATCTTTGAGGACTGAGCTTGGCTTTTAGATTAAGCCTCACGTGAGGTTGGATTTTCTCTCTGGCAGTTAAACAAAAGGCTAGGGGTTCAACCCTATCCAGAGTCTCCTTTACAGAATGGCCTGGAGATTGATGTCTGAAAAGCAAGTCATTGAAAAGAGGACGGAGCATAGTTTTACTCTGACACACGCAGGGCCATCAACAGTGGGAACTGATCATAAGGGGTTGACCTCCAAGCCAGGAAACAAGCATACCTGCTTTTGTTAGGACAATTTAGACTCTTAGAGACCCTAGGCGGGTTTTCTGGGCTGTAAATATTTATGGAAGCAGATAGCCTCCACTTTCTCTGGAGGAGCAGCTGGTGTGTTTGAATGGCTGACTTTGAGGTGGACTGCCAGATAACCTAACAAATCAATCTTGGGACAACGATAATGCTTCTTTGAATCAAAGATGGAGAGACTTCACATGACTTGTTTCGGGTATGTCATTGGGCAAGATGAGTCTCTAGAAATGGACATTCTGTTTGGCATGAAGAAAACCCACAATAAAACAGATTAACACAGTAGCCAAAACAATGGCCTCAACCATGCTAATCATCCTGCATCGTTGGATCTCTCTGACCTGCACACCATGTGGTAACCACGATGTCTACTAAAATTAGAAAGCAGATGGCATTATTCCCAGGTGAGTACAGGATAAGGACCAGAATTCTTTGCTTGGTACTCAAATAGCTTGGCACCCCTCGTTTCTGCCCCATTTATTTCTTCTGGCTTATCTTGTGATATGCCACTCCTCATTATATATCATATATTTCATATCAGAGGTGATAGGAGTCAAGTCTGGTTATCATATTTCCAACTCACGATGACGTTCTATGTGTCAGAATAGAACTGGGCCCGTAGGTTTTCTGTGACTGATGTTTTGGAAGGAGCTCACCAGGCTTTTCTTCCAAGATGCCTTTAGGGAGATGTGAACCTCCAAGCTTTCAGTTAGCATTGAGTACATTAACTAGCTGCATTTTCCCAAGGTCTCCCTTCATGATCTATCATGAAAGAGATGGGGAGAGGAGCAGGAATGGTTTCCCAGCCAGAGAACAGTGAACAAAGGAAAAAAAGGAGGAAGCAGGCTCTACCTAACATCATGTCATACCAGAACTGCCTTGATGCCAGCTAGCTGTGGGAATTGGGTTTGTTTCTTTATAAAAGCCCAATTGAAGGGAGTAGGAGGGAGAGAAACTTATCTTTTCATTTTGATAAAGGATCAGTCACCGGGCAGCCTAGTAATTTAGAGGTTCATAAATATGCTCACAAGACACTGCGGGGTATTATCAATGAACAGACATAATACTTTAACTCCTACAACCATGCATTTTCTCTTGAAGATTTGAGGGTCTGTATTGTGATTCGAGTAATAATTACAATCCTTGTGCCCACTGAATGGGTGCTCACCTATCTATGTTACATTCTCTTTCAGACTTACATTGAACGAGCAATGTATTAACTGTGATTTTGTTGGTTTTCTATTCCAATACTTAAGTTGCTTAAATGCCTGGCGTCAAATGAGTATACTTTGGTCCCAACCATAATTACATTCTTAAGGAAACAGCTTTTAAATAATTCAGAGGCACATCTGTGAACACGCTGCAGGCTCTGTTTGTAGATAAGATTTTCTAAAGGGGGAAAAAGTCAGATATTCCCAGGGTGGCTTGGGGGTCAGGGGGAAGAGGAGGAGAAAGGGCAAAGAATTCGGCAACAGTCATTTCAAATTTCCAAGCAGGTTTGGAGGAATCAGATACAAAGATTAGCCTGCCTCCGTAGCCAGGGTCCCAACCCTACCCAGGCCTCCCTTGCTCCCTGACATGCACTGCTTGGAGGACTTTTGTTTTGTCTCTTTGTCACTGCCAGCAGAAGGCTGGCCAGATAATAGCTTGACAGCCAGGTTTTCCTATTTTCTAAAAAGCCACATCTCCAAGCGCTCGCTCAATGGCCCTTTGCTTTCTTTGCTGTGGGCAACACCGCCCCCTCCCCCCTTTCTCTGCTCAATTCCACATATTAGGTCACAAATGCTCAAATCCACATATTAGCTCAAAAATGCCTCCTGATTCATGAGGCTGGCCTATTTGTGTGCAAGGCTTGTTCAGAAGTGGTGCGAGGCCTTTTGGCCCCAATAGGGACTCAGATCTACCTCCCAATTATACTCTGAGTGTAGCAGTGATTAAAGAGGCAGCCACGGTGAGCACTTACCTGGCGACAACCACCACAGAACTCAGGAGCTCCTGAAGTCTGAGGTTTAGAATGAGGAGAAGCATGCACTTCAGCCCCATGAAGCATGCACTTCAGCCCCATGGTCAAGAGTGTGTGCTTGGGAGTTGGGGAAACCAAAGTTCTAATCCTTCTAAGGAACTTTGGTGGTTGTGAGTCGGGCTGCTCACCGAGAGATCAGCCATTCAGAACCACCACCCATTTCTCAGGAGAATGATGAGGTATTCTGCTCCCAGCAAGCTGGAGAGTCTGAGAACCCTTGAGAGGCCACTCCACTGTCTTACAGGGATGCTATGAGTCAGAATGGACTTGCTGGCAGAGAGAATACCCTTTCTGGAGTTAGCCTTGTGATCGTGGGTGAATTGTTTCTAAGACTCTTACAAGGAATCTGTCCAATAGGACAGGTCTAGCTTTGAGCCATGTTAGCACAGGGTGTTTAATCACCACTAGAATTATATTTGTCCTTGTGTGGCACAGATGGTTAACGTACTTGACAATCACTAAAGGTACAGGTTTGAGTGTCTCCAGTGGCCACTCAGAAAATCTTCATAATCTACTGATGGGGCAACCAGCCAGTGCCCACTCTACAGAGCACAGCTCTCCCCGGACACCAGGGGGTTGTTAAGAGACAGAAGTGGCTTGAGAATCCTATTAAAAACAGTGGGGGAGGCTCAGCAGCCTCCCCTCGAGCCCCCTCACTTCCCGACACTCCATCCTCACTGCCTGCCTTCTTCAGCTGCTGCCTCCAGCAGGCCGTTTCCACCGAGGAAAAGGAATCGTATCCTATGTCCACTATCCAGAACCTCTGCTCTTTTCGACCCTTTTGCTGATACCAGTAAGGGTGATGACCTGCTGCCTGCGGGGACCGAGGTTTCTATCCATATAAGAATTCAACAGCGCAATGGTAGGAAGACCCTTTCCACCGTTCAAGGGATTGCTGATGAAGGTGACAAGAAGAAGCTAGTGAAGGTGTTTAAGAAGAAGTTTTCCTGCAGTGATGCTGTGTCTGGGCATCCCAAACATGGAGAAGGGATTCAGCGACAGGGTGATCAGTGCAAGAACATAGGCCAGTTCCTTGTAGAGATTGGACGGCCTAAAGACAACCAGCTGAAAGTTCATGGGTTCTAAGTGCTTGTGGCTCACGGAGGCTTAAATGAGGATTTCCTTGCAATGAGTAGAAAAATTCCCTCTGTCCCTTGTCATAAGTTTAAAACCTCACAGCTTGTATGTATGCTGTCATTTGGGGTCCACTTTTAACTTGGACTAGTGTAACTCCTTCATGCTGTACACTGAAAAGAGCCATGTCCCTCCCCCTCCCCCCCCAAATAGTGAGTGATTAGACAGGAATGATACCTTTGAGATTAATCAACTAGCCTGAGAAAGGAAAGTTCAACAGCCCAGCCAAGTCCCCTCTAAACTACCAAGTATAGCCACAACCTGCTCGCTGAGAGAACTTTAAAGGAGAGAAAGAATGAGATTCCAGAGTTCCTAATAGGCTTACAAGGCCCAGAAGGCTCTTCATCTCTCTTTGATGTTTGAGTCCTCTGGGCAGGCTTAGACAGGGCTGGTGAGGGAGGCAGACATTGAGCTGAGGAGTGTGTGTGTGTGTGTGTGTGTGTGTGTGTGTGTTGTGTCACACAGTAAAGGTGTTTGAGGAAAACTTTTGGAGATGACCACGTTTGCCGAATGCCATGATGAGTCCCTTTCTACTGCAGTGCAAGAAGTTCTAGAACCACCCAGCTCTGGTTCAAAATTCAACACTACCCTTTTTTTTTTAACCTCTGTGGATCTGGACATCTGCTTCGCCCAGATGCCTTTGCTTCACTTTCTGAATCAGGAAATCATTGTTCAGAGTTTTGAAGATGGAATTAGCTAAAATGTGTTTTATGGACCCAGGATGACCTCACGTGCAGTGACCCTGCCTCGGCACCATCTCCATGACCAGTGGGTTCGATTGCTGTGATCCACAGGGTTTCTCCAGCTGATCTTCAGTGGATCACGGCAACGTTTTTCCTAGTCTGGAAACTCCCCTATAGCTTGCTCAGCATCATAGGAACACACACAAATGCACGCTGACAGCGGGTGGTAGCTGTGTGTGAGGTGCCCTGGGCTGCCTTTACCATTGAACAAGCAGCACCCAAGCCCCAAAGTCAAACCCTCTGTCAGGAGTGGATCCCCACTCACAGGGACTCGAAGGGCATAGCGGCACTGCCCCATGGGGGGGTTCCAAGGCTGTGAACTATGATGGAAGAAGACAGCCCCATCTGTCTCCCTTGGGTTTGAAGTACTAACATCTTGGTTAGCAGTTGAGCACTTTATCCACTGTGCCATCAAAGCTCCTAAGATAAAGTGACCAGCCGTCCAGCTTTTTGACAATTTAACATCCTGCAGCATATTAAAATAAATATATTCTAATTCTAACTTTGCGTTCTATGACAATTTTCGTTACTCCATATAGACCAATTTTTTAATCAAGAACACCTCCCACCCCCGGTCCATGGTGTCCTGCTTAAAATCTGGTCACTTTATCTTAAAAAGAACCCAGCCCATCAGAACGAGGCAGTCACTGTTGGCCGTCATCAGGGTTACTGCTGTCACCACCATTCTCTGATTACCCATCTCTGAGCGCTTGTCTTCCTGTCCATCTCGGAGGGGGATTAGTTCTGATGGTGTACTGGGTTACACATGGGAATGCTAACCAGAAGGTCAGCAGTTTAGACTCACTTTTTGCTCCAAGGAAGAAAGAGGAGGCTTTCTCTCTTGTCAAGACGTACCGTCTAGGAAACCCAGCTGTACACTGCCCTGCAGCATGGCTACGAGTTAGAATGGACACAGTGGTTGTGTGATTGTGTGTGTGTGTGTGTAGGGGGGAGCGAGACATTCACAATGAGGTCAGAAGGAAATGAACAAATGGATGGGGGTTTGTGGAATCTTAATGACACAGAAGCATAGGTTGGGTTGAAGTTACAGATACAAGGGGCAGCACCCACAGGGATGGTGACTACTTCTATTGTGCGCTTTGAGGGTCCTTTAATCATGAAACTGCTCATGAATCTGAAATCTACCTGGAGAGCCCCAGAGGCCCCATGACCCTGTCCTGTGCTGGACGCTTGCTGTCGCCACCCAGGCTGTGGAGAGACTAGGCTGGGACGATCCTTTGTGGCATGCAGGGAGCATGGGAGCATTGATCACCTGACTCTATGCCTCAGAGACTTGCCCAGTGTGAAAGACCAGGTAGAAATGGTCGTTTTTGTTCAGTGTTAACACAAGTTGGTCAGAAGGCCTGGAGGAAGAACACCTAGCATATTGAAGGTTAAATACTTTGGGAGACTATCCCAACCATCACTCACTGACAGCAACTGGAGTCTAGAATTCGAGGGCAAGTCAGCATTGAAATTTTACCAGCAGCTTCATTTGCAAGTTTTTCTTTCTCAGAGGAGCCCAAAGCCTATCGCTGGAGGTTTGGACACTGACATAAGAAAGAGGAATTTGGGGATAGGGTTTACAAATCACAAAATCTTCTCAAGACTCACACTGGGACTGGCACATAATAAGCCTTCAATCAATGTTTACTGAAAGACTGAATGTGATTTCAAGTTTGATTAAAAAAAAATCAGAGCACATGAGAAAGATACATCATATCATTTTTCTTTTCTTTGTTTGAACTTTCCTACTTCTTCCTGTCACCGAGATTCTTTGCCCTAGAACTATCAGGATTTCAGAAGCAACAAGGTCTTAGCTATCAGCGTTCTGGCAACGTGAACCTCAGTATCCTTATCAGTAGCCTGGACCCAAGAGGGACCATTTTGCCTGGTTTATAGGTTAATTATGAGGGGTAAAAGAGTATCAAGGTAAAAGGCCTTTCTGACACCATTCAAGGGTACTAATTGTCATAGCGCATGACAGTAGGGGACTGCATTAGAAATGGAAGGCTCGGGGTAACTTCCAGGGCACATGTGGTGATTTCAACATAGGCTAACACACCTTAAGGAACTTTTTTTTTTTTGAGTTGTTTTCTTTTTCAATTTTTCTTTCTCTCTTTAATTAATTGGGGGCTTATACAACTCTTATCACAATCCACACATATACCCACTGTACCAAGCACTTTTGTACATTTGTTTCCCTCATCATTCTCAAAACATTTGCTTAAGGAAATTTTAAGGGGCTTGGAAATTCTCGACAAAATATCCTTTTTGTTTTGAGAAGTCAAGCAAGCAATCCTTCCTGGGACCAGGGGAGAAGTGAGTGGGACCTGAGAGGTGAAACTAGTGAGAGAGAAGAGATAATGGGACGATGACTGGTAGACTGTGACTTAGGGGCGCTATGAGAAAATCATATTCTTACTCCTAAGAGAAGTAGCTTCTAGCATCACTGCTAACCACCGAGCTGACTCTGTGAACATGCTATCAACTTTTAAAAGAATTTTTCACAGTTCATCTCCTGAGCCTGGTTAAAGGGCTCCTGGCTGGTGCAAAGAGCTAACCCACGTAGCTCTAATCTGAAGGCTGAAGAGTCAAGCTTGGAGGAAAGGGCTGGCACTCTACTTCTGTAAAACAATCATGGAAAACTCTGTTTTCAGTTCAACTGCAACACCCAGGAGGTCAGCAGCAGTCAGAGTGGTTCAAATGACAGCCGCTTTTTACTGGTTTTATGATGTGTCCCCAAGTGCCTGGCTGGATTGTGAAGCTCACAAGTCCTTAAAAAAATGTTTGGTTCCTGATTTGGGCCCAGTGCTGCTCTACGACACGTTCTACTGCCCGACACCCAGGCAAACCATCTCCGTGTTCTCAGAATGTCCTTGGGATAGGGGTTACAATATATTTTTTTCTCAAGTGACTTACATATTCATTATACTTAGTGCTATATGGACTAATTTCTACTACCTTTTTGGACATTTTTAACTTTTTGATGGAGGTTTACATTTAAGATCATCAGTTTTGTGTTTAACAATTTAAACAACTTCTCAAACCTTCTAATGGCTTGCCCTGTTTCCCTCTTCTGACTTTTTCTTTCTCCTTCTTATAGAGTATTGTTTTTTTATGGAACTATACTCATTTAAGAAAGTGGTCTTAATACTTTATAACAGATTTAGGTTTATAGAAAAATTTCACAGAAAAATTGAGTTCCTCTGTAGTTCCCTCTCCTTTGCACAAAATTTCTGCTGTAACATCTTGCATTCCTATAAACAGTAACACCTGTTTCATTATTATTAACTAAAGTCCATAGTTTATAGTTGTGTTGTATGGTCTGATCTATGGTTGTTAAAAAAAACTCATACTTTCATGACTCAATCATTTAGTTTCATACAGAAGAGTTCCAATGTGGTAAATATGGTTGATGGAGACAAGACTGAAGCAGTAAAGAAACTTATTTGTTAGGGTCTAGAAACCTAACAATATATTAAGAAACCAAACAATGTATTGCACTAGGCAGATCTGTTGCATGAGACCTCTTTCAAGCAAGCACTGTTTGAGATGCCATTTTGATAATCAGCTGCACTTTGGGTATGTGATCCAGAGAGGCCAGACCCTGAAGCAGGCTATCAGGCTGGGTAAAGTGGAGAGTCAGGGAGAAAGAGGAAGTCCCCCAATTCAGTACGACGACAGTAGTTGTGAGTGTGGCTCAAGACCAGGCCGTGTTTCTTTTCAGTTGTACAAACAGATTCTGTTGTGCTGTGTAGCCAATCTGATAGCACATGATAACAATACAAATAATCTTCTACCTATCCTCCCCACCCCAGAACTTCTGATAATCCATTTATTTTTACTAATTTTTTTGCCTTTTCTATGAAGTTATAACACATTCAGGTTTATCAAACTGGCTTTTTACATTTAGTAATAGGCTTTCACGGTTTCTCCCCATCTTTTCCTAGCTCAACTGCAGTGAGCAGTCCAACACTGACCTGACAGTGCCCCCAGGGCTCATGTTGGGGTGTCCATCCAAGTCACGCACCAATCCAACAGCTTCTACATATACATATACAATACATATATGACACTCTTCCAGTTGTGCCATCTTTCTGAGTGGTTCACCTGACTTCTATGGTTCCCATCTAACCTTTCACACTTGTCAGTTTGATGGCAGATGGGTAGTTCTTCAAAGTGCCAAATGCTCAGGGTAGAGCGTCTTTTGCTAGTTGAACTAAACAAAAACCAGGACTTTAGGGGATGTTTTTGATTGAGGGTTTAAAGATCACCCCACAGCATGATTCTAGGGATCTTTCCACCTTCCATGGCTCTAAAAAGTCTGGGGTCCATGATGATTTTAAATTCTGTTCTGCATTTCCCCCTTGTGAATATCAGGATTCGACTATGGAATCTTCCACCAAGATACACAGTCATGGTAGCCAGGCCTGATCTAGTTCATCTGGTCTCAATAGCAATAGATGAAATTGTTTATGAAGTCAGTTAGCCACATGGGTGATAGTTTCTTTCAATTCCTGACTTGACTTCTTCCTCGGTCATGCTGGGCAAATAGATACTGATTGTTGGGACAGAGACAGCAGCTTGGACGCTCTAAAGACTCTTTCACACTATGTAATGCACAAGGAGGTAGAACAGAATCTCTAACATGTTATTTGGCTAATTGACTGGCATGTATCATGAAACCATGCTACCCAAATCCCAGGAAATATTTGGAGAAACACAACCAGCATCTGCAACTATTCTTTTGTTGTTCATCATTGTAAGTACAACTATAGCCATTTCAGTTTTTTCGCATGTGAACCACCTTATTGAGAGCAACAATAATAATTGATTGTGCAAACCTACTCTTAACAGACATGATACTAGCCCCTCCTTCTCACCCCTAGCAACTAGAAAGAAATTTTTTTCTTTTTATATGTGCCTTTTCTTGTCACTTTACCTAAATGGGGCCATGTAATATCTGCCTTTTAAAAATATCTGCTTTTTTTGCTTGACCTGTTTCACTGCAGTGTTTTCAAGCTCCATCTCTATTGTGGTTTTCATAAAGATTAATTTTCTCCCACAGTTTGTATGTATGCATAGCAGAGGGCTCTTCTGTTGTACATAGGGTTGCTTTGAGTCAGACTGGACTGTCTGGCATTGAACATTACCACCACCAAGAACAACAACAAATACAAATTATTTTCTTCCTTCAAGGCTTCGCAGAGCTTATCTCTAGGGTTTGACAGAGATCCCAGAACACAAAACACGAGTGCACAGACCATGTGACATTTAATGCCTAATTCTTTATGATATCCCCATCTGTCCGTAGCTATTGTTACATTTTCTTTTCTTTCCTTTTCCATCTACTTATATCTTATATTGTAGGCAGACAGTAAGCTTATTAAGTATACCGAAACTGTGCCTTCCAGTCAAATCTGACTTGTGTGAATGAAAAATAAATCCTTGTTTTTGTTAAGCCTCTGAATTTTGGTGGTGTTTTTTACAGCAGCCATTGTGACTTAGTAAGGATATCCTGGAGTCACTCAGTCATGCAGGAGCTAACACTTCTAGCTACTTACTAAAAGGTTGGAGATTTGAACTCACCCAGAGGGACCTCCAAAGGAAAGCCTGACCATGCAGTCCTGAAAAACCAGCCACTCTGGGAAAACCCATGGGACACAGTTCTATGATTGGCTTAGAACTGTGGTGAGTTAGAACTGGCTAGACCACAATTGGTTCTGAGACCCCGGTTCTTAATTCAAATGGCAAGAAGCCCAGCTACGCATCATTTCTCAGTGTGACTAAGCTGGAAGCAGCTGTGTCATTTGGCACTTTTTGGAGAACAGCTGCGAAGGGGACTAGCTGTCTCTGCTACAGAGAAGTCTATCTCCTGGTCTCTCCCCTTCCTCTCACATCTGGGCTGAGTCATGATAGTTTCTGCATCGTGAAGCAGCCTCTCAATGAACACTCCCGCTGAAGATAGTAGAATCGGTTGGTGGAAGGGTGGTGGGCCGCTGAAGACAGGAAGCTACTAGAGCTGTCTCTGAACTCTATACAAGAGAGGGATTTCTCTCATCTTGTTGCACCAGGTGCCCTTGAGCCAAAGCTGAGCTGTACCCATTAATGGGCTCAACTACAAAGGAGACTTGAGTTCACTCAGAGGAGCTTCAATATAGGCACCTGACCTTGGATTTGTCCCTCAAATAAGCACCCATCAAACACATTAGGAAATACAGTTCCTTTGGGCTGCAGTAACTGCTAGTTAACATTTTTGCTGACCTAGAGCCAAATATAACCCTAGCTTATAGAAGTCCCCCCCCCGTTTATGTAAGTTTTTTATACATATTAAGAGAAGGTTTCACACAGATATAAGGACGTAATGCACCATACTACATATCAAATGATGGAATTCCAGGTGCTGTCTCAAGCATTTGAGAGATCTTCCAGGTGCTGTTCAATCCACTTTGTCGGATTATAAACAGACCCTGGACAAGAGGAGGGTGCTGGCAGCAGCCAGAGCAGCCACATCTAATGGTGCCCTCTCTAACTTAGTTTGGCACCAGAGTTTCTTAAGTCAACATCTTGATGGATTGAGATACAGAAATGCAGAAATCTGCAGGTCGAAGTGGAGTAGCCTCACAGGTTGAATGGCACTATGGGGATCCAGAGCTCCAATAGAACGCTTCAAATAAAGAAAACTTGGTGCCATTGACTCCATTGCAACCCACAGTGGCCTCCTAGGACAGAGTAGAACTGCTCTTGTGGGGTTCTTCCAGGATCACTCTTTAGGGAGTAGAAAGCTCCATCTTTCTCCCATGGGATGGTTGGTGGTTTTGAACTGCTGACCTTGTGGCGAGCAGACCAACATGTAGCCATTATGCCACAACACCAGGACTCCTTAAAGAGGTTTATAAAAGAAACATCATAAAACTAATTCTACACATCACAATGCAGCGATGTAAACACCAGCTTTCCTGATCATCAATGCTTGGTTGAGATAAAGTACAAGGGTGTCCTTTTCAGGATCCCTGTGAGAGTTCACACGAGACAGAGTGGAATCTTGAGAAGTGTGGAACCTGCTTTATTCCTTATTCCACTGTGTCCTCTCTCTTCGCCTCTGGGGAGTCACAGTTGTACCAGTGACACTTTGATTGCAAATAATCGAATACTTCTTAAGTAGGCCTATTTGCTTTTGGAGCTCCACAATGGACTCTCGATGTCTGTTTTGGATATGGGTCTGTCAGTTCGGATTGGACGGATTGATTCATGCAACCATTCAACCAAACAGGTGGAAACACTCATTGTGTGGTTTCCCCGTGGAGCTGGAAAACATCTCGGAATGGAGAGCACTTGAGCATCTTGCACCTGTTCTGAGGATATTTCCTCAAGTTTTGCTTGGACTCAACTCCGAACACTGAGTTGTGTCCCGGTAAAAGTGACGACTCCCACCTATACTTAACATTACTGTTATAAGTGGGATACATAACATATTTACTCAGCATTTGTGCAAGGCATAGGCTTGCTTCATCATCATTCGTGCAACAACTCTTGGGAAAACATTGCCAAAAGGCAAACCTTTCATGGCCACTTTCGTATTTCTAGCCTTTAGGACCCACAAGGACATGGTCACAGGTCGGCCTGAGGGTGGTTTCCATGGCAACGTGCATCAGCAAGTGCCGGCCTAGGTAGCAATGTTTTCATTCAGCCACTTTAACAAACTCATCCTCTAATGCATTTAGTTTTGTTGTATGAGGAGCCTTCAGCCGAGGTAGTGGAAAATGCATAGCATGAAAAAACAATGCAGAGCTTTCCAGATGCCTCTCGCATCCAAATGAAACTCACCTGGACTGTTCTGACATGACTGCACAGGATCTGGTTTGCGGCACCGAGAAGGAGAAGGCAGAGTTTGACAAGAACCTCTGTCAGAGCAACAGGAATGCTGCTAACCGTGAGCAAGAACAAACACCAGACTGATGGCGAGGCTGGGGTGGAAGCATGATGAAATCATTGACGTTTCAGGAAAAGTTTGGGCCTCATGAAAATCAACAGAGCACAGCCTGTTTTAAGAGCGAATGGGACATCTTTGAAGGTGGAGCCCACAGCTGCTGGCCACCCACCCCCATTTTCAAGGAAACACTTCTTGTCCATGCTTTACTTGAGAAAGGTCAGTGATTAGCAGCAGAAATAGCCAAACACCATAGACGCCTTCAGTTTACACAGTACCAACTCAAGAATGATAGGTAAGCAGATATTTCACTGGGTTAGCGGCAGAACTGTCACCCAGCTCGGAATGGAAACAAGAGCAGAGATGTCAGTGGAGACTCTATATAAGAAGAATACAATCCCGAAGTATTTCTTGGAAGAATTGTAACAAGAGATGAAGCAAGGCTTTACTGGCAAACAAAACACAATCAAAATGATGGCTACCAAGAGAGGTGAAAGTGGTCCAGTCAAAGCAAAAGCAGACCATCTGTCCCACTCCCAGAGATGCTGTACTGTGAAGCACAAATGGGATTTCCCATTAAGCAAGGGTTTCTATGGGCTTCCTTACTAATTTCTAATGAACCCTTTCACACTTCATTCTCCACATCAAAATTTCTGCTTCTAGGTAGACCTTGTGTCCCTCTCTCTCCCAACCCCACAGCCTACAGACTCAAAGTCTCTTCCCAGATTCCAATTCAGACAGGGACAGAGCATCCAGTTGAAAAAAAAAGGTAACCCCAGGGTTATATATACTTAGGAAGGTTGGCACTTCAAATCTGCCAGGTGCTCAGGGAGGGAAGGAAGGAGGGGCCTGGGGAAGTTTGGCTATTTATTTTCATAAAAGATGTATAGCTTTAGAAACCCTAGGAGTCAACTTTGAGTGAGGATGAAATAAGATGGGAAATAAGCCTGGAGAAATCTCCTCAAAGAAACCAGGCTCATAAAAAGTATAAGACTTTGAAAGCTGGGCCTCCTACTCCCACCACCAGGGCAGTGATGCCACAAAAAAAAAAAAAGTTTAAGGGGAAAAAAATGAAAAGGGAGGGGTTCCTCATGCAATTGAAAACCTCTAGGAGTTTGTACTAAGATGGACCATTGCCCAGAGTCGAAGCTCCTAGCCAGATAGACTCAACTCCTGCTCACCACTGCACCCAGCTCCGGGGCTGCTGAATAAAGGAGACCAATGTCTCCTTGAAAGCTGGTCTTCAGAAAGACTTAGTTCTGACCCAGTCCTCCTGACCTCTCTACAGTGTGTAGAGGAACATCCCAAAGTAGGTCCAGCTAACGTCAACAAGTTGGGATTTCTAATACTATAAAGAGTTAGAACCCTGGACACTCAGAGGAGGGGCAGCTCTGCCCTGTCCTCCAGGGCTACCATGGCCGATGACACTTGAGGTTTTGGGGTAACTCCAACCAGAAGCCAGGAAACTCATCTGGAGGAAAAACTGCTTTCACATTCTATAAGCCTTATTCAGACAAACCCCACCATTTCCCCAGACTCTTTAATAAATTTGTATAAGCCCCTATTTGTAGAAGAATAGGAAAATGAATATATGCTGTATGCTCGTCAACCTTAGGAGGCCAGGGTAGCGTTGTATAGTCCCCCTTCATGTCCACTAAAGCAACACGCGAACTTCTTGTCCCTTAATGAAACTTTGTGTGGAAACTGTGGCAGCCCATGACTATTCTGGTCAGCAGAAGGCAAGAGCCCTCCTTTCCTGTGATGTCTGGGGACCAGCATCCCCTGGGGACAAGAAAAGGACCGACCGTGACCCCATGGCAGTGGGATTATGGTGATTTCTAAAAATCATTATATTGAGGGCTCACACAACTCATCACAATTCATACATCCATGTGTCAAGCACATTTGTACATTTGTTGTCATCATCATTCTCAAAACATTTGTTTTCTACTTGAGCCCTCGGTATCTGCTCATTTCCCCCTCCCTCCTCATGCCCCATTCCCTCATGAACCCTTGATAATTTATAAATTATTATTATTTTGTCATATCATACACTGTCAGACATCTCCCTTCACCCAGTTTTCTGGAGGTTACATGTAGATCCTTATAATTGGTTACCCCTATCTACCCCACCTTCGCTCCACCCTCCGGATATAGCCATTCTCACCAATGGTCCTGAAGGGATCATCTGTCCTGGATTCTCTGTTTCCAGTTCTTATCTGTACCAGTGTACATCCTCTGGTCTAGCTGGAGTTGTAAGGTAGAATTTAGATCATAATACTGGGGGGAAGGGGAGAGCATCGAAGAACTAGAGGCAAGTTGTATGTTTCATTGTTGTTATAGTACACCCTGACTGACTCATCTTCTCCTCATGATCCTTCTGTAAGGGAATGTCCAGTTGTCTACAGACAGGCTCTGGGGCCCCCCTGCATCCTCCCTCATTTACAATGATAAGATTTTTTTAATTTTTTAATGCCTGAATGATGACTGTTTTTTGACAGAGACAGAGTCGTCCTGCAGGAACAGTGGTTTGAGGGCTGGGACCACAGAGGGAAGCTGAACGTGTCTTGGTAGAAGTGGGGATGAGGGGCTGGGGGTGGATGGAGGATTTGGAGTAAGAAAAAGAAACCAATGAGAATTTGGGGGCTGGGGTAGAAGAAGGGCTAGAACGGAGGGCACAGAGACTCCCTGCTTCTCCATACACTGAGGGTCAGCGTGTGACTGCCTTCCACCTTTCAAATCTCTGACACACGCACTCCTGGGTGGGGCCCCTTCAGGCACAAAAGCACTATGCGTTCTGCAGGTGACACTCCAAAGCTCCATCCGCCCCACTGGGAAGGTGCACTGTGGTCTCCCAGTCCTTGAACCCAGCCCCGATGGTCTAAGAGCAGCCCTTAGAGGCTACAATCGCTGAGGGGCAGCTGCTCAAGCCCAGCTAGGTTTGGACTCTCTAATTCTCAACTTCCTAGTGCTGCAACCCTTTAACACAGTTCTCATGGGGTGGTGACCTCCCAACCAAAAAATTATTTTTGCTATTACTTCACAACTGTAATTTTGCTACTGTTATGAACAGGGTGACTCCTGTGAAAGGGTCGTTCGATCCCCCAGGGGGTCACGACCCACAGGTTGAGAACCTTTGCTTTAGAGCATTCCAGAAGGCTGGGGAGAGCCTGAGGCTACCCCTCTGAGACAGTCCTCAATGACCGTCCCTTCCCAAGATCACATTTCATTGGGATGGTCGGTTGTCAGGGCCACTTCAGAGCAGAGGGGATAGCACCCCTCTCTCTGTCTCCAAATAGGAAGATGGGGGCTCAGCTAATCGGCAGCGGATCTTGTGTGGTTCCCTTGAGTCTCACGAATCGCTAAGAACACCCCAGGTTTACTCACTCTTATTATCTGTGGTGCGGTGCACGGTCACCTTGGGGACTCCAGGACCTGCAGAAACATGGTCAGGAGAGAAACAGAAACACAGCTATTAGTGGAGAACAAGAAACAGACCACAGCCTTTGGAACAGCAGTGGCTGTGTGGACTCTGGTGAGTCACCCCAGGGGCAGAGGGTGTAATCACCCAGGGGCCAGGCCAGACCGAGGCTCTGCACAGGTCTGCCTTTCTAATGTTGTACGCGTGTTGACCACAGCAAAGCCAGTCAGAGCATTACAGCAATGGCGATGGCACCATTTCGCAGAACACTGGCATTTGGTTCATATCCCTGTCACATCACTTTTGTGACCCAGAGTCAAATCCCCTGTGGGTTCAGTTGAGTTCCAGTAAATTTCCTCTCACTCATTTTGCCTGTGGCCAATATATCTTCCGTGACATCTCTAGGAGGTAGTTGTATCTTCCTCTGTTTTTTTTAATACTCCCTTGTAAAAAATTACTAGTCTAGCAGAAATATTTTCTCACATGGGAAACTTCCGATGCCTGCCCCTTCTCTGTCAGCTTGTCCTGGGGGCGCTCACATGTGGGTCTGATGCTGGAGACTCTGCCAGGACGATTTCAAATACCAGCAGGTGGACAGCGTTCCAGAGGGGGCCGGTGAGGAAGAAAGGCCTGGTGACGACCTTGTGAAATAGATCTAAGCCTCACAACCTACCAGTGTTTGATTCCCCTGATTTGAACGTGTCCATCACTACAGGTGGACCTGGTGTTTGGAGGGGAAGCTGAAGCTTCCTTTGACAGATGGAAGGGCACCCTGGCTGCATCAGTGGACTGGATGGAGCCCGCCAGTCATGCTGAGGATGACCCAGGCCGAGTCATGCTCCTTGTGCTCATTGCAGGGTTGCCGGGACTCGGCTCTGACTTGCTAGCAGCTTGCAATACCTTTGCATCATTCCTTCAGGTGCTCTCCCTCACAGCTCTCGGGCTGAAGTGAAATACAGTGGCTCGCTCTCTTTGTTTTTAATTAAAAAAATTTTAAATCATTCCATTCGGATTTTTTTTTACAGTATTGCAACAATTCAATCAGATCAAGCATAACTGTACAATTACTGCCACTATCATTTTCAAAACATTTTCTCCTTGAACTCTTTGATATCTGCTTCTCTTTCACCCCTCCCTCCCCCACTGTACTCTCCAGGAAGACATTATTTTTATATGATAAATAATAATAATTCTTACTTTGGGCCATATCTTACCCTATCTGCTATATCCATTTACCTACAAATCTGTTATTTGTTCCCCTCGAGTGGGGCTATGCAGTCATCTTTGATATTGGTTACTCTTCCCCTCCTCTTCCCTTACCCCTGGGAATTGTTGCTCCTATTACTATTTTTTTTTCTTTTTTAAAAATTTTATTGGGGGCTCTTACAGCTACTACAACATTCAGTACATCATTTGTATCAAGCACATTTGCACACGTTTCCACATACATTTCCCAACATTTTCCACTTGAGCCCTTGATACAAGCTCCTCTTTAAAAAAAAAAACTCCCCTTTCCCCTCCCCCCCTTTTTTTAATGAATCATTTTATTTGGGGGCCCCTACAACTCCCATCACAATCCCTAACAGCATCAGTTGTGTGCAGGCTACTTTTACACACCCATTGCCATCACTCTCAAAACATTCTCCCTCCCTCCAGGCCCCCATTATCAGCTCCCTATATTACCCTTCCTCCCCCCTTCCCTTTGAACCCTTAGTAATTTACAAATTATTTTTTCATCCTGTACACTGTACAATGTGTCCCAATACTCACTTCCCTGTTGTCCATCTACCACGTAAATCCAGCTAGACCAGGAGATGTACAGTGAAGTTGGAAATATGGGAAACTTAGGATAGATGATCCTATTACTATCTTTTGATGAGTTTATCTATCTTGAATTTCATGCATCAGATGATCTTCACTATATAAATGAATATACACAGGTTTAACAAGATTAACGAGGTAAAGCTGGAACCATAATAGCAAGGGGAGGAAATATTAAAGAACAAGAGGATAGTTATATGTTTCTTCAGTGCCATACTCCATCCTGTATATCTCTTCCCACCCCATGGCCCTTTTGTGAGGACCTGTCCAATTTTCATACAGGTTAGACTTGGAACTATTTGCATAGTCTCTCTCTTTTTCTGTTTTTTAAATCTCTTTTGGTGTCTACCTATATAAGATAGGCAGGATAAGCAATCCCAAGGAAGCATCAATGGGACTTAAGGTTCTGGGGAGTGGGGGTGGGGGACATAGAAGAGGCAGGGGGAGGGGGGCAAGGAGCCACTAATGACAGGGACATGGGAATAGCAAGGGATATAAAACCCACAGGGAGAAGGGTGTAGCATTCTGGATCATTTTTGATCAATTGAAATGTATCTGAGAGGAACATTGAGGGGTGAATGATAGGTAAACCTAATAGTGAGGCAGGAGGAAATAAAAAAGAAAAAGAGTAAAGAACTAGAAAGTAATAATCATATAATATCTAGGTATAGATGGAGACATGTATGTATATATTTAAATATATAAAGATAGGCATATTCATCGATGCATATATGTGTATATAAATTTACATGTATGTAAATACAATAAGGGAGCAGACAGACTTTGGGTCTCTACCTAAATCTTGTCTCAGTACAAGAATGGTTTGTTCTATTAAAGTGGCAATGCATGATACTCCCCTGACTGACACATTCACTGAAGACAACATGGGTGCAAAAGCAAATGTGGTGAAGAAAGCTGAGAGTTTCTGGCTATTAAAATAAATAGCGTCTTGGGTCTTAAAGGTTTACAGTTAGAAAAGCTGCCATCTAGCAGGGGGCCATCAAAGCCCACCTGGAAGAAGCCCACCAGCCTGTGTGATCACGAGTTGTCGAGGGACTGGCTACCGTAAGTTCACAAACAAGCACTCAAATTGACTTGAAGAGGCATAGGCAGAGTAGAGAGCCCAAACTCACCCAGAGGTGGGTGGCTCTTGATAAACTTTGCACCTGCAAGTTGACTTCCTATTTTCTTTAGCAAAGAGAGAACCCAGAAGGAATACAATTAATTTCTAATTTAATTTTATATCTTTTAAAATTAATAGGAAGAGCATGCAAGATGATCTGTTTTCTAACTTCATCTACGCTCCTCTCTTCACCTACTCATTCTGTTCTAGTTAGCTGCCTTCCCTGCAGGGTCTTAAACACACCAAGCTTGTTCCCACTTGCCCCAACTGTCTCCAAGACTGCACCACTCTGCTCCAGGGGATGTGCTTGGTTTCTCGTCCCCTTCAGTCACGTCTGCTCAAATGCCTTCTTCAGACACTCATACTGCCAGCCTCTGTCCCCTTATCCCACTTCCTTTGTCTCTGTACAGCCCATCAACACTCGTATTAGAGCAGCGATTCTCAACCTGTGGGTCACGACCCCTTTGAGTTGAATAACCTTTTCACAGGGTCACCCAAGACCATCAGAAAACACATTTCCAATGGTCTCACGATCCCAGACATGGCTCTGTCCATCTCCAGGGGGGTCTGCCCAAATGTAGATATGCCCATCTATGAGTACCCAGTGTGAAGACTGTTACTCATGCTACACCATGCTTCAAGACAAAAATTGCATTTATTTTTCATTAGGAATAAATATTTCACAATACATAATTAGATAATGTTTTTGTGGTTGATCACTATGCTTTTATTATGTTCAGTTTGTAACAATGAAAACACATCCTGCCTATCAGATATTGATGTTAGGATTCATCACAGCAACATTACAGCTATGATGTTGCCACAAAAATAATTTTATGGTTGGGGGGTCACCAAAGATAAGGAACTGTATTAAGTGGTCAGGACATTAGGGAGATTGAGAACCACTGAACTAGAGTGTTAGAGCATCATGGCATGTGGTTCGCGGTGTAGGTAATCCTAGTCCTTCTTTTTCAACTGCACCAGGATGGGGGCTCCATGACAGTTTAGGACTTGTTTCCCTCGCTGCTCTGTCCAGCACTTACAACCCTGTTTGGGATATAGCTGGCGCCAGGCCACAGAAGAGTGGACTCTACAAGTTATCCCTCATGGCCCGGTGGACTGTGGAGCACAAAGGTGAAGAAACAGGAAGGGGAGGTAGGCGATGGGTTCCTATGGCAACACTGCAGCTTGGGGTAAAGCTTTTCTTTTTAAAAAGTATTTTATTGGGGCCTCTTCCGACACTTATTACATCGTATCACAATGCATCTGTCAATCATGTCAAGCACATTTGTGTCTACCTGGGTTGCTGTCATCATTTTCAAAACATTTTCTTTCTACATGAGCCCTCGGTATCAACCCTCTTCCTCCCTCCCCTCTCCCCCATCCCTCATGAACCCTTGATAATTTATAAATTTTAATTTTTCCTCAAGTCTTACACCGACCACCGTCTCCCTTTACCCACTTTCCTGCTGTTTGTCCCCCTGGGAGGGGGGGTTACATGTTGATCATTGTGATCCTTCAGGTGGGGACTTGGGGAGGCTATGAGCTCATAGGAAATGATCGCATCAAAGCTGGAGGAAACACCCTGTTCGATTAGAGGGAGTGCTGGATTCAGTTTCCCTGAGTTCGAGAAGCCCCAGGGTGTGGTAGGTAACTCATTGCATGCCACCTGCAAGGTCAGCAGGTGAAATCTCTATCTAGCGTGTTGCTAGGGTTTCTTGATTTGGTTTCTGACTCAGAGAGACTCTAGGTGCATAATCCTGAGCCATCCTTGCAATTGTTCTGACGGCTGAACCCAGTGTTGCAGTCACTGTGTCAGTCCATCTTGTCATAGATCTTCATTTTTGCTGCCCATCCCCTTTAGCAAGCATGGGGTCCTTCTCCCAGGACTGGTCTCTCCTGATAACATGTCCAAAGTCCATAAGGTGACCAAGTTTTGCCATCCCTGTCACACCTGTCTGTCCCTTTGTCATTCTATGCTGGCTATATCACAGGTATTTCAAATGCTGGCAGGGCCACTCAAAGGGGAGAGGTTTCTGCAGTTTCACCGGAACAGCCTATGAAGAAGGACTCCACTCCCCACTTGGGAGGAAGAAGCCTCTGAAAACATTATGCACTTTGAAACTAGTTACTTAGTGGCTGCCTGCTTCTGGAAAGCTTTGCCTCTTGTCATCTGTCCCATAGAGTCACTGTCCTAGAAGACAGATCCAACTCTAAGGCACTGGGTTTGGTTGGGGGCCCTTATCAGAAGTGCTTAGGTAATAGCGAGTCAAGTGGAGAACCAGGGAATTTAGTCTCATTGTGAGCGCTTAGAGGCACTGGGACATAGGCTGTGAAGAGGACAAGTAGTCTAGGCACAAAGAGGATGTGGCAGGATGTCAAAGCAGTCTTCAATGTCATGGCAAGACCTGGTGAGGCTGAATCATGCAGCGAGCACCTGACCCTGGGCTGAGCTGAGAGAGCCAATTGTGATCATGATGAGCATACACAGTGCAACTGCCCAGGGACTGGCCTGGTCATGACCCAGTGCAGAAAAAGTCTGGACTGACCGTGGCCCCATCATATTCTCCCAGACAAGGCTACCAGGAAAAATTACAGGATGTGCAGTGACATCAGAATTCCAGCTATACAACGAGTAACTCTTTAGTTATAAATATGCCAGGTGTAATATGGCACATACTTCCCAAGAATTCTTTGCTCCTAATTTGAAATTCAAATATTTCTGGATACCCTGTGTTCTTATTTGCTAAATCTGGCAACCCTGTGCAGGAAGAAATGGGTGAGAGAACAGGGTCTGAATCTGAAAGTCTATGCATCTGTCCCCAAAGAGACAGCATTTATTGAAAAGGATTTAGGATCGACTGTAAGCTTGAATAATTGAATCAAAGTAACTTTCTTGGCTCTCAAACCATTTGCTCCCATGGGGACCTCATGTGAAAGAACAGATCAGTTATTGAGAAATAAAGAGTCGACATTTATTTTCTCTGTACCTTTCAGGATGAGTGAATTTGCAAACAGAGTGCATCCTACCATCTTATTAATAATGCAAACAATGATGATTTATTTAGTTCCTACTATGTAAAAGCTACTCCATGAGATTTTTAAATGTAAATACTTTCTATCCCTCCAGCATCTCTGCAAAGTCGATGTTTCTGGCAGTATATATTTTTTTTCAGACAATATTTTACAGATGAGAAATAATAGGTTTAGAGCACATTATGTATTTTTTTCTCACTCATATAATAAGAAAGTTCTTGAGTCTAGCTTAGTTTCTTGTTTTTTGTAATTCATTCAGTTAATGCATTTTTCTGAAACAAACAAAAAACAACTGCAAGCACTAAAGAAGGGTAGAAAGATAAAAAGCA